>BGPR01039805.1:0-13951 GCA_013235015.1 Araneus ventricosus
AAATGAAACGCGCCATATTGTGAATGTATATGAGAAAGTCGAGGGGATAACACACACGCTGGTTTTGTTCAGTACACGCTAATGTACTCAAATAATGATTATAAATGATCATTTGTATTAAATTTTGAATTTCCATAAGGATAAAAACACTTATACAGGATATTATAGTTTATGAGGATTGAAATTCCGAAAAAGTATAATCCTAAGCTTTCTTTTATTTACTTTTGTATATCTGTGAAAAGTACTGCAATCGCCAAAAATTCGACTTCGTGATTTTAGTGAATCTCCACGATTTGTACCCTCCTGAGTTCCAAAAAAATTTTTGGGGGGCATTTAGTGTGTTTATCCATTGTTTGTGAAAAACGATACCGATTGATCACTATGTCTTGTGAAGTCACTGCGAGTTACACTTCGTTCCTTCCGTGTGAAATCCACTGATAGAAGAAAGGACTTTTGATTCGGTCGGACAGAGACAGACTTCCTACGGACGGATTTCGCAAAATAATAATTGTGCTGTAATCATTCCATTCTAAATATCGTGTTCCTAGCTTTTTGCGTCATCGTGTCCTCAGACAGGCATAATTACAAAAATATGTTTCACAGTACAATAATTGTGCTGTAATCATTCTATTCTAAATATCGTGTTCCTAGCTTTTTGAGTCATCGTGTCCTCAAACAAAATTACAACCAGCGGGACTGGTCTCCCCTAAACTTTCTCGTATACTCCCAACACATGTGGGGAAAAAATAAGCTAAAAGGCAGTAAAACGAACAAGCGTCCCTAACACGGTGGAGAAGAAAAGGGAAACGTCATATCACGAATTCCGAAAGTCGTGCTGTGACGCGCAAGGAGTAGAATCAGAAGCCGACGCGATTACGCACTAAAAAAGACCGCGTAAGATTTAAACGAACCAAATTTCCAATTTGAACGCATTTTTTCTAACCGATTGACACAAAAATTGGACACAAATCTACAATTAAGGTTAGAAGGCCACAAACAAAATTTCATTTATCGAAGTAATTTTGTTAAGAAGTTATGGCGTTCAAAGTTATGCGATTATGCCGACATACAGACGGTCAACTCTTTGATAGATTTGGCCCAGTCTTTTTTACGGTCCTACATTTCTGATGACAAACTGTGTCCAAATTTTTATCCATCTAGCTATTTAAGTGTTTGAGTTATAGAGTTCACAGGAATGCGAACAAACAGACAGACTTCCCGTTGACGGATTTTGTCCAAAATTTGATAGAAGCCTACAAATTATGTGTCAAGAGCACGTCCCAAATTTCATCCCCGTAGCTCTAATAGTTTTCGAGTTACCGTGTTCGCAGACAGACATATTTCAACATTGTGTTTTTCGGACTCAGGGAGGTCTAAAACGTGGAGATTCGTCAAAATCTCGGTTCGAATTTTTTGACGATTATAATACTTTCTCTTTGTATACTTCTTATACGAGAAAGTAAAAATGTGTTTTTCGTACTGAAGAAGGAGTAAAACAGGGAGATTCATGAAACTCTCGAAGACGAATTTCTCTCTCTTTATTTCGTAACGAAAAACTATGACAGACAACGGAAAAAATTGAATTACAAAAGTGATGACCATAACGGATTTGGTAAAATAACACCGATTTCCTAAGTAGAAGCCATGAAATGCATAGTCCGCAGTATTCATCGTCATAGCTACATCGCAAGTGAAGATATGTTTAATTTCAAGGCGGGTGGTGAATTAATAAGAATAATATCTTAGCACGAAGTTGATAAAACAGTGGCATATTATGAAGAAAACATAAAATAATTTTCCTCATTTATTGAGCAGTTTTACAACAGTTATAACCACGCTGATAGCAATTTCATGGCTTCTAATTAAATTATTGGTGTATGTGCGAAACAAAAAATGTTTTAATGAATTCATATAAAACGTAAACGAGTATTTTACATTCCATCCCCTGTCCGTCACTGTAAAAGAAAAAAATGAAGCTCCTTCTTTGCAATTTTCCCGTGAAGTAATATAATAAAAAAAAGATTCGAAAGAATTAAATTGAGCTAGTGAATTCCTTTTGTCAGTGACCTTGAACACTCTTCTCTGTAAAACAAAGAAGGAAATGACTATAATAGCCAAAAGAAGTCAGTTGTAAAATGAATAATTTATTCGGTGAATTTGTAACATAAATAGTTTTTAAAACGTTTCCTTTCCAGGTGAACTTTGAAAGAGACATTGTTATGTAAATATATACAGTAAAATGTCGATCAACCGTTCTCTGGTTTAATCGTCGGTTTCTATTATCCATCATCATCTAAAAGCGTATATTTATAGTATTACCATACATTTCTGTACATTATTACTTTTATATTGAAGATTACATTGATTGTTTTGTAAAATTAACTGCAACCAGCGGGAGTGCCCTCCCCTAAACTTCTTCGCATACGAATAACGCGGGTGGAGAAAAATACACCGCGCGCCAGAAAAGTGGGGTATCCCTAAGGTGGGGGAACCGCTCCAGCGTTTGCGCCTCTTTTTTGCGTCCCAGAATGGGAGGAAAAAAACCTAACATGAAATTTCAACTTCTTATTTTTAACCGATTTAAACGAAAATTGGAGAGAAATCTACAATTAGGGTTGCATGACTACATACGAAATTTCATTTATTTTATTTAAGTCATTTCTTTTAGAAGATATCGTCTTCAGAAGTATGCGATTATACAGACAGACAGGCTGTCAACACTTTGATGGATTTAGCCCAAACTTTCATGCGGACCTACATTTCTGATGATAAAACTGTGTTCCAAATTTTATCCATCTAGCTATTCAAGTTTCTGAGTAATAGTGTCCACATGAACACGGACAAATAGACAGACAGACTTCACGTAGACGTATTTTGTCCAGAATGTGATAGAAACCTAAAAATTATGTGTCAAGAACACATACCAAATTTCATCCCCGTAGCTCTAATAGTTTTTGAGTTATGGTGTTCACAGACAGACACACAGGCAGACCGACATAATTACAAAATTGTGTTTTTACTTTCTCGTATACGAAGTATACAAAGAGAAAGTATTGTAATCATCAAAAAATTCGAACTGGACATTTTGACGAATCTGCACGTTTTAAACATCCCTGAGTTCGAAAAACACAATTTTGGAATTATGTCTGTCTGTGTGTCTGTGAACACGATAACTCGAAAACTATGAGAGCTAAAGGGATGCAATTTGGTATGTAATCTTTGCACATAATTTGTAGGCTTCTATCAAATTTTGGACAAAATCCGTCTACGGGAAGTCTGTCCTTCTGTCTGTCCGTGTTCATTTGAAAACCATAACTCAAAAACTTGAATCTCAATAACTTTTTAAAAAATTACTTAGATAAATGAAATTTGGTATGTGGCCTTCTTAACTTAATGGTAGATTTGTGTCCAATTTTTGTGTCAATCAGTTAAAAAAAGCGTTCAAATTGCATAATTAATTTTTCTAATCTGATTCTTCATACTCATGCGTACTGGTAGGAATCTCTGTGCAAGCGGAAGGATTACGTCAATTTGTCCTGGAGCCGGCAATAGTGGAAGTGTGTGATAGATGCGTTTTAATCGGTACGCATCTCTTTGAATTTGATTCTTTACCTAAATATTTTGCAATCACTGTAATCCACAATGAAAAACCTTCTGATTGTCATTGGATTCTGGGTTACAGGAGGTTCGATTTTTTATCCACGCGGTGGGGGGGGGGCCGGCACCTTTTTGGGGAAGTATACGAGAAAGTTTAGGGGAGGCCACTTCCGCTAGTTCGGACTCAGGGTGTTCTGAAACGTGGAGATTCGTCAAAATCTCGAGTTCGAATTTTTTTGGCGATCATAATGCTTTCTCTTTGTATATTTCGTATACGAGGAAGTAAGAAGTGAATAATGTATGCATTATTCACTTTTAAAGGATTTTATTTTAGTTTTCGTCCCAAGCCGGTAATGAAATGACGTTCCTGTACACATGTGTATTAAAAGATTTCTGTTATCCGTCGATTCCTTTATCCATCACAGCTCATTTGGACAGTGATGGCTAATAGAAGTTTTGCTGTAATATTAATAGCATGTAAAAGTAGATAAACAAAATATCGGCTAATTTTTGAGCAAATTCGAGAAATGTTAACAGTTTTATGGCTATTGGTTAATTTGTTAAATGATTAATTGGTTAAATTTGTGCAAGTTGCCATTTTTACTTTCTCGTATGCGAAGTATACAAAGAGAAAGTAATGTAATCGTCAAAAAACTCGAACTTGAGATTTTGACGAATCTCCACGTTTTAGACCTCCCCGAGTCCGAAAAACACAATTTTGGAATTATGTGTGTCTGTGGACACGATAACTCAAAAACTATTAGAGATACAGGGATGAAATTTGGTATGTGATCTTTACACATCATTTGTAGGTTTCTATCAAATTGGGACAAAATCCGTCTAAGGGAAGTCTGTCTGTCTGTCCGCGTTCATGTGAACACTGTAACTCAAAAACTGGGATAGCTAGATGGATAAAATTTGGTACACACTTTTATCACCATGAATGTAGGTCCGTATCAAATTTTGGACGAAATCTGGTGGACAGTTGACTGTCTGTCGGACTTTATAATCGCATACTTGTAAAAATTATATCTCCTAAATCCTTTGGCTTAGATATATAAAAATTAGCATGGCGGTTGCTAACATTAATTATATATCTGTTCCCAATTTTCGGTCCAATCGGTTAAAAAAAAGGCGTTCAAATTGCATATTCATTTTTTTAAAATCCGATTCTCCATGCGCATGCGTACTGGTATTTTTTCCTTGTTTAGACAATTGCGTCAGGATAAAGTTACTACGGTCACAAAATTTTGACGATTGATTATTTTAAGATATTTCTTAATAAGTAAACTTTTTTTTCAAATAACTTCAATCAGTTTGCCATACCTAATAAAGAGTATTTTCATCTGTTTCAAATCGATTTAAGAATTTTATGGATGTGAAATAAAGTATTTAAAGAAATAAAGTATGCAGGATAAGACTCTGAAAGGTGTTATACAAACTTTAAGGGAAGGCAAAGTATACATAGACAAATCATTTTTACATGGGTTAGGTTAGGTTATATTAACGTCCCGTTTTGAAGCAACACGACGGCTATTTAGGGACGGACCTCGTAATTTTGAACCGCGGTCAGATGACGAGGGCGACACCTGTGCTGGCACCCCCCTCTCCAAACTTCCGCGCCACACCAACGGGAGAGCGTTTGGCCACTACGTATGATTTAGCGTGCAACGCCCCATACACGGCGGATCTTCAGTGGAATCGGGTTTCGAACCTGCGACCCTCCGGTCCCGAGGTCGAGACCTTACCACTAGGTCACCGCGGCCTCATTTTTATATGGGAATCGTGCGTATGGTCACAAAAGCAACGAAGAGCTGCGACATTGTCACACATTGTGCGGCTACCCCTGTACAGTGGCGTAGCTGAAGGAGGGCGGCACTTTGAAAGGGGCGTCAAAATCAGACATGCAGGAAAACAATTTTATACCTAAGAAGAGCACCGGCAGTAGTTCAGTCATTGTGTTCAATTAATTCATGTTTTTCGCCTTTTTACTTTCTCGTATACGAAGTATACAAAGAGAAAGTATTTTAATCGTCAAAAAATTCGAACTCGATATTTTGACGAATCTCCACGTTTTAGACCTCCCTGAGTCCGAAAAACACAATTTTGGAATTATGTCTGTCTGTGAACACAATAACTCGAAAACTATTAGAGATAAAGGGATGAAATTTGGTATGTAGTCTTTAAACATAATTTGTAGGTTTCTATCAAATTTTGGACAAAATCCATCAGCGGGAAGTCTGTCTATCTGTATGTCCGCGGTCATGCGAACGCTATATTTCAAAAACTTGAATAGCTAGATGGATAAAATTTCGTACACAGTTTTATCGTCATGAATGTAGGTCCGTATAAAATTTTGGGCCAAATCCGTCAAAAGGTTGACTGTCTGTCGGTCTGTATAAGCGCATCTCCAACGAGTCCGCTGTCTTCACGCGCATGCGTATTGAACGCAATCTTCTGTGCACGATATTTATTGACTCCTGTCTGGCGCTTTTTTTTCATCCGATTCTCCATGCGCATGCGTACTTGGTAGCAATCTGTGCACGCGGAAGGATTGTCCTTGAGCCAAGAAAGAGTAGAAATCGGTATTCATTTAATCGGAACGCATCTTTTCGAATTTGATTTTTTACCTAAATATTTTCTGATAGTCATTGGATCCTGGGTTACAATAGGTTCGAATTTTTTTATCCACACTGGGGGAGGGGAACAAGCGCCTTTTTCGAGAAGTATACGAGAAAGTTTAGGGGAGACCATTCCCGCTGGTTACTTTCTCGTATACGAAGTATACAAAGAGAAAATATTGTAATCCCCAAATAATTCGAACTCGAGATTTTGACGAATCTCCACGTTTTTGACCTCCCTGAGTCCGAAAAACACAAATTTAGAATTATGTCTGTCTGTGAACGCGATAATTCAAAAACTATTAGAGCTATAAGGAAGAAATTTGGTATGTGATCTTGACATTTAATTTGTTAGTTTTTATCAAATTTTGGACAAAATCAGTCTACGGGAAGTCTGTCTGTCCGCGTTCATGTGAACACTATAACTCAAAACCTAGAATAGCTAGATAGATAAAATTTGGTACACAGTTTTATCATCAGCAATGTAGGTCCGTATGAAATTTTGGACCAAATCCGTCATCGGGTTGACTGTCTGTCTGCATAATCGCATACTTTTGAACGCAATAACTTCTTTTAAAAATTAATTATATAAATGAAATTTAATATGTGGCCTTCTTTCCTTAATGGTAGATTTGTGTCTAATTTTTGTCTCAATCGGTCAAAAAAAAGGCGTTCAAATTGCAAATTTCGTTTTCTTTATATTACACCCAGCCCTATTGGTAATCACGTCTGCTTTTAATTCCACTTCCGCGTTGGGGGACCTTCGGAAATCGAGGTAGGACGTTTCGCTTATTTTTTTTCTCCACTGCGTTCGGGGTTCTTGTTCGTTTCACTGCCTTTTAGCTTATTTTTTCTCTACATGTGTAAAGTGTACACGAGAAAGTTTAGGGGAGACGCACGAATTCACAACCTACTTGCAGAGATCAAGGACGTCGAACGACGAATCGCGTTATTAAATCAATTTTCCCTCTGGAATTTATTATTTTTCTATTTTGATGTTTATGTAACTTATAAGGGAAGGTCGGCTTACTGAAAGTTCGCACCGGGCGGCATATTTACAAACCCTACCCTGATAGAACTGAGGCAGGAAATCGGACAATATCATTGGCTCGCTTCGCCGAGAGCCGATGACGTCGTTCTTTGCTCTCGTGCGTGTACTTTTCATTAGTATAATTTCTTGCAGTGTGGAATGTTTTATTTTTTATGATATTTTAAAAAATAATTTCATTTTTAAAAATATTACAACCCACGGAAGAAAGTTTTCTGTGCTCAACTGTGGGAAAACGGAGAAGAAAAGTAGGACGACTCTTGTTTTGTTATGATTGCCGTACGCTACGTGCGAGAGCTGGAAACGACATCACTGCTCCTCGTAGCCAATGATATTGACTGATTTCCTGCCTCAGTTCTATTAGGGTATTAAACCCTACCCACAGTGTTGATTGTTTTGCAACCAAATATTCCTAAGCACTATACATGAAAATGAGTCTGATGCCGCGGTGGCCTAGTGTTAAGGTTTCCGCTTCGGGATTGAAGGGTCCAGATTCGAAGCTCTATTCCTCCAAAGATCGGACATGTGCGTGGTCTTGGAGATCGTTAAATCTGACGTTGAGGTCTAAATGTAATCCCGCTGGTGTGGCGTGGAAGTTTGATAGGAGGGAATGCCATCTCAGGTATCTTCCTTGCCACCAATAAACGGCTAAAAATTTTGATGTCTTTCCCCAAAATACATCGTTTTGCTTGAAAATGGGACATTGGAATTATTAAACTTTACTTGTCTAAGCTTCAATTGAAGTTTGATGAAGTCTTTTGACTCACCCTCTACTGCATGTATCATTAATGCACTAAGTAACGCAATATATGTGATGTTCGAGAATATTATAAATATTGTACAATATCTCATTCTATTGGAAAAGGGGTGAATAATAAATAAGGAAAAAGATAATAAGTATGTCAATTATCTGTATATTAATTTTGAAATATATCCTACATTTAAAAAATTTTTCACTGAAGACAAGATTTTGAATTTTGTTTGTTTCAGTAATGTAACAGTTGTAATCGGAAAGTCTCGTTTTTTTTAAACGATTGGTACGAAAATCGGAAATCGCATTTTAAGTGACACTATTGAATGACTAGATTTGTGCCCGTCTAAGACGCGCTTTTAGCTTGCCAACAATATCTCAGATCTGATTGTCACAGATTTATTAACGAAAATTATAGTAGAAAATATCATGCGCATTAGGAGAGTACTTAAAAACCAAAAAATAAAAGCATTTAAAACAGAAATATTGAATCAAATGACACTAACTTTCGTTCTGCAAAATATATAAATATTCAATTCCAAATTTAAGTACGAAGAAGAAAGAACATTTTTAACGAAAACGAAAGTAAAGATGTCCGAGAAATGGAAAAATAAATTAGTTCTAGTATAACTTCTATTTGATATTAACGAAATTCCGCGTCGATGAATCAACACAAAATAAAAAAAGAAAAGAAACTGCTGTCTGAGTTTCTTTGACACGTAGCCAAATTCCTGAGCGTTACCGAAATCTGAGGATAATTCTAATATAGATGAGTTATGACACATAATCTTTTATATAAAAATAAATAATTATTTAGTTGATAATTTTTCTTTTTCTCAAGCTATAGATATATTTTAAACAGGCAATTGTTCTGCCACCAGTTCCAGCCCTGTATCTTAAACAAGAACAAAATTTGTTGTGCATATATGTCTGTTCGAAGGAGGGCGGGTTAAAAATGTTATTTAATAATTTTTTTAAAAAAATATGACACGTTGAGAAATTTCTTGATATTTCTACTGAATTTTACAAAGTAATCTATTATTTCCCGAATATTAATAATTTAATATCACGAAATAAAATTGAGAAGTTCTTCACCATCATTTTTTCCATCAATTCAAAATGAATAAATATGTTTTAACAGCAGCAATGTTTCATTCGAGATTTTCTTAATATAATCAGTGCAATCACTGAAATATGACAAGTAAACATGTTATATTTTATTAGATCACGAATGTATGGAACTATTTCAACTCTTAACGACAATTCGATTATAAAAAGAACTATGTATAAAAGTAATTAGTCGTGTCAGACTACAGAATTCGTATAAAAAAAACCCGCCACTGCATCATTGTTATACAGAAAATCGACATAGCTACCAAGGTTCAATATTCTTTCCTATCCAAACATCGTACTTCTTTAGTTGGGACTTTAGAAAGTGTTTACACGTCTGTATGCCTTGAAATTTATTTCAACCACCGTCTTTCGTTACATTAATTGCAACAATTCTTTTCTTTTGGATGCATTTAAAAGTCATCTACATTCGACGGAAGTTTAATGAAACATTTACCTATTTAATTACATCCTGAAGCTCTGAAAAAGAGAAACGTTTGCAGAATGAAAAAACAATCGTAAATTATTTACGATTGTAAATAGTTCTTTGAATTGGGTTTCTTCTCTATAGTGCTTAATTTGTTTTTCTTTATAAAAAAATTAGTTTTATTTCGAGAAACGACCTGCTCTCAAGTTTAAAAGATCACAAACTTGTTTACAGGCTATGTTATGGCTTGGTCAGGTCGACAACTTGAACTGGGCTTTTTGTTGGAGGGAAAAGAAGAGCTTGACCTTCACCGTTCGAATCCCTCTCTTTCCCTCTTCATTCTGCTCTATATATAGGGTCGAATATTTAATCAGAACCTTGGTGGAAGAGAAACCTCATTCGATTCGGTTCTTCAGTTCTTTGCTCGTAAGTGTATCTTTTCTGAAAACTCTTTTTAAGATGGGTTGGTTATTTTTCTCATTTATATAAATTTCAATTAGCATTTTGGAAATTTTAAAATTATTTATAATAGTTCGCAATCCTGTAATTAATATCATATAAACTGTGTGATTTTTGATTTTGTAAAGCTGAAGGATTGTTTAGTTTTTTTAAAAAATGTAATGAATACATTATACACTTTGATTAGTTTTGTAATGTTTACTCGTCTATGGTTAATGAAACAGTTTAATTACATTTTCAACTTTTAAACAAAAGCATTTATCTTAGCAATATTGTTTCATAACATTTTTTTAAAAACAACTTTCAGTTTTGCTGAACATCTTAAAAGATAGAAACATTTCCGTAGTTTGTTGTTTATTGTTAGAATTATAGCAGATTTTATCTATTTTCTTTCTTTATGAATATAATATTTTAAATAATATTTTTATAACTGATTCATTCGGAAAATTTGACATGAATTAACTGAAAATTCCTATTTTGGTAACAAGAGTTTTCAAAATGTAAAATTTTAAGTGCTCTCATTCCATTTCGGTTTTATTTTATTTGGTATTGTTGAAAATTGTTTAGAATATGGCACAGTAAGAAGCTATTTTCATTTGAAAACGATTTTGCACAAGCATTTTCAAATGAAAAAATACTTAACACTTTGGTTGACTAAATTAATATTTTTATGGAAAATTTGAGATGAATTAACTGAAAATTCCTATTATGATAACACGAATTTTCAAAATATATAATTTTAAGTGCCCTCATTCTATTTTGGTTTTATTTTATTTGGTATTGTTAAAAATTGTTTAGAATATGGCACAGAAGAATCTGTTTTCATTTGAAAACGATTTTGCACAAGCAGTTTCAAATGAAAAAAACACTTAACACTTTGGTTGACTAAATTAATATTTTTATGGAAAATTTGAGATGAATTAACTGAAAATTCCTATTATGGGAACAAGAGTTTTCAAAATGTAAAATTTTAAGTGCTTTCATTCTATTTGAAAACGATTTTGCACAATCATTTTCAAATGAAAAAACACTTAACTACTCAAAAGTTCGGGAAAATGCTGCTATACGAAGAGGTGAAATTATCTTAACAATCGTTGTGCTTTTTATTCTTTTTTTAAATAATTTACTAATTTAGAGCTCATGGAATATTTTAAGTCCAAAAATAAAGACTATTCCCTTTTCTTTTAAGGCTCCCAAATTGACTTTAAATGTTAGAATGATACAGAATTCAATATTACCACCACCTTTTATTTACCAACACAATAGTTTTGATAATGAAAAACGAGATATATAAAATTTGCCTTCAGCTATTGAAGACAATTCCGTAACGGATTGCTATAAAGAATATTGGTGGTTCCACTGAAAATTTCTTTCTCGTATTTAATTCAAAATATGATATTTTAAATCAAATTCAGTATTTGCAAATGCTTCTCTAAGGCCATATTTTCTTTTATTGATGCATTTTTTTCTGTAAAAAAGGAGAAATGTTTCCCAAAAGGAGAGCCTTTTTTTCTTTTCGTTTCTGTAGATACACATAAAAAAGAAACAGCTTTGAAAGTACTGAAGATGGTAAAAAAACTGCCTAAAAACTAAAGGAAAAGTTTTTTCATCCTTTTAGCCTAAAGCAAACATACAAAAACGAGAAAGTAACAACGGTGTAAACATAAGTTAAGCAAATAGAAAGAAACAGGAACAATTTATCGATCTGTTAAAAATGAAACAAACATGATAACAAGGGATTTTTCACTTTGCCATCATATTTTTTACAGTTTTTTCGATGCCTGATTCTTGCAGAAATATGAGATGGTATATATTTTCGTAAACAATTATAGAGAGTGTTTGCCAATTTTGAGAGCGATTTCCATTTTGCTAAATGAAATATATAAATAATAGCATATTTATAACAAAATTTTTAAAAAATACATCATCAAAAACTTTAATATGGTCTATCTCCTATCATTTTCTTAAAATTATCATATTGTATCTTGATTTCAATGAAAAAATACTTCTTAAAAAACTTGGACCCGTCATTATTTGTATGTAACATGATCTCCCTGTGAAGGAAAGTAGCTTTTTGGATAAAATTAATTTCTTAGTCTGGGCTAAACTAATAAAATGTCAGGTGTCAGAGATTTTGGACCTTTTGGTCCGTAAGCTGAGCCTAACAACCCATCTAGAGTCGAGATGAGTCTGTTTCTGCACATGCGCTGTAGGTCGCCCCAATATTTGCTCAATCCGAGAGTGATTAAATTGTACGAGGAAGGGATCAAGACGCATGTTAAAAGCAAAACCAGTGGTGTTAATATAGGTGGTATGCAGTGGTGTAGTCGTAAATTAAGAAGTGCCCTAACGCTCTAACCTGGGTGATATTGTTTGGAGGGGGGATGGCAAGATGGAGAAGATGGATTATAGCGGAGGAGGGGGAATAAGGAGGGAATCACTTCACAATAAAATATATTTACATTTCAGATGCGTGGTTATTTTATCTATGTATGGGAATTATGAAATAATTAAACGTCGACACTGAAGCAATTCATATTTTAACGTTATTTTTTATGATCAAACATTAACATAATGCGTACTGTAATTCAAAGCGTTAATATAATAAACATATTACAGAATAATTTTTTTTTAAATTTATGTTGAGTTGTACTAAAATTAAGTAATGTTAAAGTAGAATTACGACATTGAAAACTAATATAGAAAATATGAGTTTTCAGAATCAAAATTTAAAAATTTGTGTTTGAAAAACTTAAGTGTTTGTAAAATTAATACTTTTAACCTCTTCCTGATACCACTTGCTAGTGGTTTATTACTTTTATTAATTTGAGATATCCATCATATTTTCGAGGATTAGTCAAAGATCACACTGTTTTAAAGAAGTATCTTAGACTTTTTATCTTATTTATCTCTCGTAAGAAAAACAATTATGGCTGATAAAATGACAGAGGGGCCGACATGAGGTGTTACAGTTGCATAGGCACATAGACACAGTTACTGTCCTAATCTCCAGGACTGAAAAATAAATAAACGTATTAATAAAATCAAATCTTCGCGATTGGAGGATAGGTTTTACGAGACCCGCTTCCGCTGAATAAGTAGCATGTAAGTGGGCCTGGGTATAACGTCGAGAATCAGGCACCCTGACGTTGGTGTAGTTTGAAAGTCTGGAGAATGGGGTGTTTATTCAAGTGTCATCCACGTCATCTGACCACTGTTCAAAATTGCGAATTCCTTTCCAGAATAACATGAAATAAAGTTCAATTTCTTGTGTTATTCTATTTAAAAATGCGACGGCGGCGGATTTGGAGATATGCCAGTTCAGTCCTGTAGAAACCCTTTGTCTTGAAGGCCATCACGATAAATTTTTGGAATGTATTCTTTAGAAATGGGAATTAGAACCATTTTGTTGCAACATACAGAGTTATTTTAAAGTCCTTTTAAAAAGTGTCTATCTATCCATCTGTATATGCATTTCCTCTCGAATATGTTGCCTTACTTTACATACCTAGAAAAAATTCTAAGAGAATCCTCGCATCATTAGTTATTTTAATTTTACTGAACTTTTTAACTGTTTATAGCTTTTTAAATTACTATTTTCCATGAAAGAAATTTAGAACGTAGATAATTTAATTTTCTTTGATTTATTTATGCATGCACAGAACACTGATGAGTTTACGGCAAAGCAAAAGAGAGAGAGAGAGATAAATGCACAAAAAAATATCTCAGCGGAAATTTTTAGCATATTTTTGTTCAAATTAAATGGATTTTAAGTTTTTATGCCTGACAAACGTAGATTGCAGGTAAGTAATGGATGGTTGCAAGGGCTTTATTGATTATCGAAACCAGATATTTTTTGTAAATTAAATTTAAAAAAACATTTCATAACTGTCATTTTAATGGGACATTCCATATATTTAGATTTCGGAAAATTCAGC
>BGPR01039806.1:0-14172 GCA_013235015.1 Araneus ventricosus
TGTTCATATATTGTTGTATGTTCATAAATTGTTGTATGTTCATATATATTTGTATGTTCATAAATTGTTGCATGTTCATATATTGTTGTATGTTCATATATTGTTGTATGTTCATATATTGTTGCATGTTCATGTATTGACATCTGTGTCTCTTATATTCTGTAAATTTCATCGATTCAACTGTATAAAAGATTTGAACCCTTGCGCGTGATGTCTGCGTTATTTTATACTAGAAAATCACCCGTCATGGTATGACGGGTGCAAATTGCCTCTTCAATCGAGACATTTCCCGTCAAATTTGTTGTTTTTAAATATATATACATGCGAGAGAAATGTTTAACATTGATTGAAAATAAATGAAATAAACATATGTTTTATGACAGAAAATATATTTTTTTCTTTTTCCATATTATTTACACTTCTTACAAAGCACTTCTCTTCTTGTCAAACATTGCCAAAACATATCAAATTATATCATCACGATTGCAATAAATAATTAGATGCATCGTGGCGTCCAAACTATATCAAGCGCATGATTTACCATTGACGTGATTTACTACTTTCTATTAAAAACGGAAATTAATTTGAAAAATAGGATTAATATAATTTAGAATTTCTCGGGAACTATTGATCATAGCGAGATAAATTTTATATCAATCGATAGAAAATTTTATTTAAATATTTTAGAGCTATTAAATTTGGAATTAGAAAGACAATTACTTTTTTAAATTTAAAATTGCTGAAATTTAGGTGCTATAACAATGAAATAATGCTGTTTAACGTCTCGCACTGCTATGACTCGAATTTTATTGTTGGTGACGTCAGAGCGTTACCGGAGCAGTCAGAGATAGACCTGGGCTATTATATTAGTAATTCTTTCACATTAAATATGTAGCATTTTTGCCATTGTTTATTCAAGTTTATGCAAATATCCATCATTGTGCACGTTTTCGACTATTATTATGCAGCATTCAAACGGGATATTATGTGGTATTTAAAATATTTCCTGCCATCAGTAAGCCTTGAATAGATCTTATTGTCTGTTATACGCAATATGTGTTAGTTATGTACATGCCTCATTAGTGTAGTTCTAGTGGTTTCCTTTTGCAACTCTTGAATGTAACTGATTCATTGTCTTGTAAAGGACGCAATCATAAGTAACGAAACATGAAAGATTAATGATGTGATAGAAAGATTTTTATTCAAGCCAGTCAATAAAAGTAAAAAGTGTCACATTAAATCATTACATCAAAATTAAGAATCTTAATTTAAATCATAAATATTCTCTCTTTCCGTTTATTTGTTTATTTTGTATTTTTCATGCGCTTTTCTTCTTAAACCGAAACATGTAGTAAAAATAAATCATCCATAGACTAAAGTAAAATTAATAAAGTTTCCTTAAAATCAGATTATCACCTTTTTTAATCTGCTATCGTGACCTCCCATTCCTTTAAATATTCTTCTCTTTTCATTAACTTAAATATAAAAAAACAGTAAAGTTATAGCGTACATACATTAAAAGAAATTTCCATGCATATTTCTTATAGCCAGGTATAGAAAACAATTTACCATAGAATCATTTAAACAGCAAACAAAATCAGACGGAAAGAGAAAGTTTATTTTCCATAACAATGACTTTAGCTGTAAGCAAAGATTACTAAGAAACTCGCTTTTTTATTATTATGGCATACTTCTAAAGAGTTCCAAGAAAATATTAAAAACCCTCTTATTAAAAACATTCCTCATACTTTTTAGTTCACTATTACTGAATATTTTAAACTTTTACATTTAAATATGTGCTTGATTTGAGAGTGTTACCACAAGGTTGTAGAAAAATAGAGCTTCTCATTATAATATGCCCTTCGAAGAATTATAATATATATTAATCCTTTGAATTCCCCTGGATTGCTATGGGGAATATGGAAACTAATCAAGTAAGGAAGAGACATATTTTTCCACATGAATGCATACATCCCACATGAATTCGAGAATGTATTTTGCTACGTACATTATGTATTTTTCTTGTTCATTGGCTTGGTTCCCAATAAAACCTCTGTAAAATCTCTTTCTTATGCTTTTTATTAGCATGTCAGAGAAACAACTTTACAACTTCGTAACAATATTAAATATATATGGCCATTTTTAGCTTAAAGATAGTTTTTTGTTTGTTTATTTGTTTAATTCATTTTTAAACCAAGTTTTTAGAACTCAAATTTTTAGATAAACCAAGTTTTATTGTTTTTCCGTCAGTTCCGAATTAGCCAATTGCAATATATAAACACAATATATTTCTACTTTTTTAAACAACATTGTTAATGAAAATAAAGAAGTATTGCGACATAAAAAATAAGCCCTTTTTAAGGAAAACAAAATCAAGTTTACTTTAAAAATCAAGCAAAAAGTTTCGAAGGTGAAAAGATAGATCAGATTATTGTACTCTGTATAACTTCAAGATTATGCCTTATTTCTACTTGACGAAATTTACGATGAAAAAATGTTAATGTAGGAAAACAATTAAAAAACAAAATCTTTCCTATTTTTAATCGACCCTTTCAAAAGTAATTAAGGTCTCAAAATTGTCTAACACAAAAGTACAAGATAAATGGTTATTTTTAATCAAAAATGTTAATAGCAGGTTTTCTAATTAATTTTTTCATGTTTTCTTTCATTAGAATTTTATGTTCTTTTAAAGTTAAAATGGGCTCAGTAAAATAAAAATGCTTGATATAAATAAGAAACGAAGAAATGAAAAAATGATTAGTAAAAAAAGAGTGAAAGAGAAATTGAATCATAGAGTTCCTTTTTAAATCTTAAAACTTGAGAGAAAATTTCTACTACAATCCTTTCCAAAAATGCGAATTCTTTATTATTGAAATGAAACACCTCTAGAAGTAAAGGCTGTCCAAGAATTATCGAGCACATCGCAAAAATTCATTTAAAAATTGCAAAAAGACAAAAAATAAAACGTCTTTCGTAACATATACTGTGTTTACTAACACTAATATGAGGATCATTTTCCTTTCAACCTCCGATTGAACCGCAAAACAGACAGGTGATAGAATGTTGGGATACGCGGTGGGCGACTGCGCATGTCTCTAACTATAACATCTGCTACTGCCGACGTCAGCTCGTGATTTTTAGTTGAGATGTCGGCATGTAAAATGGCTAGTAGAACTGATGCTCCCGCCAAGTGCGATTTGCGCAGTGTTTTTCGCTTTCTTCAAGCAGAAGGTTTGTTAACGGCAAACGATCATTGCAGCTGTTTCTTATCAGACCTTACGACGACTGCGAAGATCCATTCTGACTTCTGGAGTTTCCTCATTCATGATAACGCCCACCCTCACAGTGCTGTTGTAACCCAGCAGCTTCTGGAGCAGTTTAAATGGGACGAGTCTGTTCAACCATCGTACAGCCCCGACTTAGCGACGAGTGATTTTCACCTCTTGACTGAATTGAAGAACTAGCTAGGAGGCCAAAGCTTCCAGAAAAACGAGGAAATTCAAAGAAAGTTAAGGGCCATCTCACGTCACTGGCGGCAACGTTCTTCGCCGTGGGAATCGGAAACCTGGTCTACTGATATGACAAATGCCTGAATCTTGACGGCGATTATTTCGAAAAGTAACCATGTTTGAACATAACTTTTGGTAATAAGTTCATTTTGTTCTCTATTTTTCTCATTTTTATGGTCCATCGGAATTTGAAAAAAAACACCATCGTACATTTCAATATAAGAAGTCTTGGTTGGTTGCAATATGTTCAAGCAAGACTAGATTTCACCCCATGTTATGAGAAGCATCCGAGGAGTTTTGGAATTTATAGAAATTGTGATACGCTGCTATTAAATTCTGGGAAATTCTTTTTAAGAAAACTAAAAGTCAAGAAGCAGTATATTAGAACATCATATGTCAGAATAACTAATGCATATAGTTTTTTCCATGAGTAATTTGTAATAAGCTCAGTAATTCTCAGACATCATGTATATCATTGAAAAATCATTACTTTCTTTATGTCTTTGATCCATTCTTCTATTCTGAAATCTATTCAGACGAAATAAATAAAATTTACAATCTTGATAAAATGCACGATTTTTCCCATTCTTCTAATTTAATTTTTTCTAATTTATATATTTCATTCCCTGCAACTGGTATCAAGGCGTTGAAAAGTTAAATCATAGACATAAATTTTGATATAAGCATATTTGAAAGAAAATCAAAAACCGTTGAATGAAACGATAAAATGCATTTAAATGCACCCCTTTAACACATTAAAGAACTTTTAAAAGAAGTTCTTCCTTCAAATTATTTATTTGAATAATTCACACCGAAAGTATGTAATTACATAGTTCTTTTTATTGCATACAACGTTCATAGCAGTCATCTCAATATAACACTACAGAAGTTTTTAACTTCAAAATACACAGACTTTTTTTCGTGAAAAACAGACATAACAAGAGAAAATACGACACTAAAACTTAAATTGAGTTAAAGTACAGTAATAAAACTTCCAACGACAAGATAATGGGAGTAAAGAGCGGAAAATGAAATAAGTTCAGATTCACAAAATGCTTTTTTTCAACGAAGTCAATATTTTTAGCATCAGTCGGATATAATGCAATATTAATATGAAAACCTTATCATTGTTCACCAACTTGTACCATTTCCTTCTTCAGTAGCTATTTTCCTTCTTCACTATCTTATTTATGAATTGAAACTCGATTTACTTAGCAGCGACTAAAATCTGCTGGGATATCGTGTCGATAAAAGAATTATGTGAAAACGATCACAATAAAATTTTTTTCACAGATAAAAAATTATTCCAATTTTGAAGAAAACTCCAATAGACGCCAGAAGACTTTAAACGGAGATTTAAATCCTCAAGAACAAATAAAGTATGCCAAGTTCTTTGGATAAAAATGAAATGAAACTTCCCTTTTTAAAAATTATCCGAATTTTGTTTTAAAGCTTAGAAAGTGTTGTTTGGAACAGTTATAGAAGTTGTTATCATATTGGAGAGACTCAATTAATATCTAATCTTTTCAAATTTTGAATCGCAAGAAAATTTATTTTGTGGTTATACTTCGTATATTTATAAACTATGGGTGGCGACCTCTAACAGTGTGTAATGAAAAATGTCGTATGAACTTCGTAACGACATTTTTGTTACAAATGTGTCTCAACTCTGGACGTTAATATAAGTAAACTAAACTAACCATCAACAACTAGATCTTCAATGAAATTAAATTACAAGGGCAACAATTGAATTGTTTCGGAAAAGTAACTGTGAATTGCGTCCCCTGTTAGCACCCTGATATCTCTACGATAGTGTCCGATATTTTGAATGTCGTGAAATATCGTAACGATATTGTAGGACATTTTGTGTTAATAGGTTTCTAAACCTGATTACATCTAGACAAAATATTTACGAAACCTTATTTCGCAGAACTTACACTTCACAATGAAAAGTCAATGTTGTAAAAGTTATACTGGTCATTGTTTCGAGGATACCTTAATATTTAAATAATTTTTAACTCCAACATCACACATTTGCGATTTTGCTAGTCTTTTCACTTATAAGACCAACTCAATGATTTAGGAAGTGCTGCTGTAGAAAGACTGTAAATCTTCCCTACATTTCACGATATAAAAAACCCACATTTTCTGTTTTTACGACCTATTTGCACTAAATTATCATTAGCTTACTACAAGGAACACTAAAAGTAGAGAGTAAAGGAGTGGTAAAAATACGAAATAAAGAGCCGTGGAACACAATTTAACCCCCTCTTATCCGCGGTTATTTTCTGCCTCAGATTAGGCATTGCAGTGTCTTAGATCACAGTTGTCTTTTTTTCTACGACGTTTTGATTAATTTTTTAATAAATTAACTCAAACATATTTATTGCTGCAAATATTACTTATTTTTCCACAATCTTGCTTAATCATCCGCAAGATGTATCGCAAATCATTCTCATCGCAAAGATTTATTTTCCAGGAGTAATCATAGAATTGGAAAAAGTAATAACATAAGTTGTCCAATTTTAGAAGATGTTCATAATTTCTGAAGAAAATTCGTTCACCAAGTCAAGTACATATTGTATTAAGCAACAGCTACAGTGTGCAATTTAAAATATATCAATAAAAATATATAAGTAAGTAAAGAGAAAAAAATTGAGACTGGATGAGAGGATCTGAAAGATGTGGTTTTTGGATCTTGGTGATAGATAATTGATACCGCAGCTTTATTAATCTTCACTCCTAGATGGTATATTGAAAATGGCTAAAAGGTCATAAAACAATTGTCATAGAATTTCAAAGATGAATGTAAAATATACCTTAGAAATATAAATGACCATGCACACCCAATGGACAGTTTAGCTATATTATATAAAAACAGGCCACAAGAAAAGGGTTTGAATAGATAGAAGAAAGCTTGCAAATCTTTTTCTCTCTTTAACCACTTAACTTAACAGCCCGAGAAAACTCGTGCATCGAATTATCGCATTTTTGGTCTTAAAACTAAAATTTAATCATTAATTATCTTTATAATTTTACACAAAAATTACCTAGAATCCATAAACATCTCAAGTATTATATGCCTTCTGAGATGAATAGAAACGACAACCGATTTCCAAAACAGAAGGGAGCATCTTATAGCAAAGAAAATTACTAAGTTAAGTGGTTAAGACTACCTAAAATATAAACAAAAATTTCTGAATATTAGCCAGAATACATATATATTTCTTCGCTATTCGAAATTTTAAAAAAAGAACCTTACAGATTTCCTGAAAACTGCTTGCACAGAATCCTTTTTTTTTTTTTTGGTATAACAAAATAAAAAAATAAAGCATACAAAGAAAACCCATCATAAATAAATAATACCTAATGTTTGAAATTTAAAACCGTCGTTATGTAACGGATTTATGTTAGTAAAACTATATAGATATACCAAACGTTCAGTAATCGTTTCAGATCCATGAAAAAGAACTAGAAATAGAATCACGTTTGACAGTTTTTCTTTTTATTCTAACTTTTAACTATTCAGCTTTATTTAATAGATTTTCTTCATTTTTTATAAATATTTCCTATAAAAATTTAACAAACAAACGATCACATAATTAAGAAAACCATGTATAAGAATTTGAATCATTTAAAAAGTCGGTTCTTGAATAAAATCATAAAAACGTGATTCAAAATTTTATCGTTGCCTCATCCAGCTCTCCAGTTCACGGCACAAACAGAAAATTATTATTAGCCTTATTTTCTTAAAAATATACATTCGAAAAGATTATTGTATATTTACTCAGTTCTTTCATGGAAATATCATATTTCCACAATTTTATTTTCATGAATACTCCGCTATTCTGTAATCAAAAAAGTTCAACCATAATTGATTTTCCACAAACTACTCTTTCATATATCAAAAACACATTTACCTAATTTAAATTGGTATATAAATCCTAAATTGGTGACTAACAAGTTTCACCGCAAATTCAGTTTAGTATTTTTTAAGTATATAGTCAAAAAAAGATTAAATTATAACTCCACGAAAATACATATTCTATAAGAAGAGGAAATTATTTGGATGTCATTGAACCAGGAAATTTCTATTTAGAGACATCAAGAAATGATAAAAAAAGATGATATATTGAAAATAAATAACGTACATTATTATAAAAATGATAGTAAGAAAGGCAAAAATAAAGTTTTCTGAAAAGCCTTGTGAAGTTGACAACCGACGATTTCAGTAACTGGGATTTTATAAAAATTATATAAATTTATTTAATTATGCATTTTCAATATATTCAATCAACTTTTATTTATTTTATAACTTTCATCATAAACTTTTGCATACCTAAGGGATTGTGGGTTCAGTAATATTAAATATTATGAAAAAGCTACAATTCCTTCATTCGCAAGAATAAATCAAATTATAATTATATTTTTTTCCTAAAATTCTATTTAGATTAAGGAAATAAGTTCCCACTTCATTTTGATTACCTTACTAAAAATTGTACCAATAAAAACCTAACTGTATTCAATTAGACCAGTTTTATTTATGAGTTTAGTTAATAAAAATTTCAATTTCTGCGCTACATAATTACTTGAATTTTTAAAAATTTTTCACCATATAAAATGTTATGAATTAAAAAGTTAAACAAATTTAATAAATGTTTTTTAAATATGCTTTTGAAAGGGCACTAAAATATAAAAGTACTTTTATTTTAATTATTTTCAACTTTTTTGTCTTTAATTTATTCTTCGTTATTATAAATATTATAGAATCTTTAAATCATTTCTTTCTCAAATGCATTAACTAGTAGCGCTATTTGTACGTAATAAAAATTTAATAAACTTTTTACTAACTGATAATTAACCTTTAGGCTACGGGGACTTAAACCAGAAGAGTTGCGTTAAATGTGGGGAGTGAAATCCTCACTCGTGTCTGGTACAGCAGTTTTACCGACCCGCATTCAAAGGCAAAAAAATTTCTGGTACGACTGGAAAAAGTTAAGTTCAGAAAATATTAAAGTAGTATCTTAGAAAATACATAAGTATATAAAATTTCAAAACTATAGCGCATTGTGAAATGAGTGAAAAATCTATTACAAAATTCCTTCTTTATACAGATGAAACAAGTTAAATGAAAGTTTGTAAAATCAACTGCATCCACCTTTTACTTGAAAGTAAACTTATATCTATTTTTCATAGGCATATCGAAGAAATTTAAGTGAATTTTGTGGTAGTTATTTAAAATTTTGTACAAAGTTTTCTACAATAAGCGAATTCACTTAAATTAACGTAATTTCCGATCCATTTTTTAAAAGAAATTTTCGGTGAATCGATGCATGAGTTTTCTTCCCTAAACTTTATTAAACATTTTCATTTCACTTATTTATTTATTTTGAAATTTTGAACACTTGTACGGTCTCGTTGACAATGCATTATTAATTACATTATTAGTTAATCGATTAATACAATTAAATTTTGATTCCACAACAGTGCCGCCACCTGGTCGTGAATTCTAGAAACGTTGCTTTCAAGAGTCCATAATATTTATAGTAATAATTTTTAAATGAAAATCAAAAGTGTAGAAAGTAATAATAATATATAAATAATTCGTTAAATTAAAATAAAATAATAAATTATGTTTCTGAATCTTTATTTATTAAATTTATAATATATATATGTCATTCTTAAGAAGTCATTCTTAATTAATTCTTAATTAATTTATTTCTATACAAATGTAAGAAAAAAGGAATTTTCATGCGCAAGTTCTTTTTACTTTCTATACTTCAATTTCACAATCTTATAGCATTAAACTAAAAGGCAAAAAGGAATTTGTTTGATGAAATGGGTTTTCTCCTTATTTTTGCTTCTGATAATTATTGCTTTAAAGTTGTTCAGCACTAAATATGATAGAGTACTCACATATACGACCAATGTATGACCTTATTACCAATTTTGTAGCTTAATATATAACTTTAAAAAAATCCTTCAGTTAACCATTTAGTTGCTTGTAAGCATATTTTGGAGTTTGGTTTACATGAATTACAGATTTATGGGACCTCCACACATATAAAAAGTAATAAAGGAAAATGTAAAAAATAAATAGCCTTTATTCTGCTTTTCATAATATCTTTGCATATTAGAATAGTTAATCACTTGAAGAAACATTATCGGTACATTCCTGTATCGTAAATGGAGTCCCATCCAATATAGAATAACAAAAGTATCACTAATCGTTCAAACTTAAACATTTCAGGGATTGCAATAAACATTAACTACAAATTTCACAAATACACATTGAAACTTAATGCACTTCTCACTGTAAATTTGTGCCAAATTGATCTAAGGCTGTAAAACAGATATTTGGCCTTTTGCACATATGATATGATCGGTTTGCATAAAAAATTTTAAAGAGAAAAATTTTTAGCTTTCCTCATTTTTATACCCTTTTTTTATCTTAATGTTGATGAAGAATTTTCAAAATTCTTTTTATTCAAATAACAGAAGTCAGATAAACTGTAAAACAGACCATGAATAATTTGCCAGTGAGACGTTTTTATTAGTTACCAATGTCATAAATTGCATCTTTAGGGAGAAAATTTTATCGTTCGTTCAAACCATTATTCCAGAAACGTAAAGGCTTATCTTCATTTTTGGAAAAGGAAACGACCTTCACCCACATGCTTATTATTTCTCTCATTACAAACTTTACAGAGTTGTTAAATACGTGACAGATACAATAAAAGCGCACTGCACCAATGAGCAAACAGAATTGTATTTTCTGTTTCTTTCGTATAAATATAGCTGCACAGCAAAGACGTAATGATGAATAAAATGAATCGGCCTTTTTCGAATTTTTTACTGAATTGTGAAACGGCCATTTCAGATCACCGCTTTATTGAAGCGTTCTTTTCTAAAAGCCCCTCTAATATTTCCCATTTTTGCAGTGACCCGTTAGTGCTAAAAAGTTTCTTTTGAAGTGTGCTTTATGAACGCGACATTGAAGCACACAACTATTCCAAAATGAATGAATGAAAGTAAACGATAAGTCCCCCTTTGTTAGGAACCATAAACCTTAATCTTCATAAAGTGCAGCTGGATATGAAGGCGAGAAGGAAACCGTATATGCACAAATATTTTATAGGGTACTTAATTTTCTCTGATTTTTAGAGTGGCCGGTGAATAGACCACTCTATTTCAAAACAATTCAAGTAAATACAGTAAGGCACCGTTTATACGTTTCTCATTTATACGTCGTTTCATCATAGCACCGATTCATTCGTCTTTATTGCAATGATAAAGTGCTTCGTTTATAAGACGCAAAGCTTCGGTTATACGTCGTTTTCCTTAATTCTAAAATATGAAAAATCCCTTCTTTCCAGTATGTGAACTGTGATAAATATACCATGATTTCGAAATTATTCACAATTGATGAATTAATAGAAAAAAATTGTCTGGCGCTAATTTAAGCGATTATGAAGAAATTATTCCACCTTTCTTTAAAAACGCAGTGGACTCCATTGAAAAACTTCAAATGAATAGTGAAAAAACATTCAATGAATTTAATTCGATTCATAATGATGTACTTAATGTTTACAGACAATCAGCATGTCAGACGACGGTTACAAATTTTCTTAATTAAACGCCTGCCTGCATACGCATAAATCATGTAAGATATGTATAATTAGTACTCAAGATATGCATTAAAGGTATGATTTTTCTCACTTTCATGATAAATGTTTTATTTTCAAATTAAATTATTGATTTTCATACTATGTAGTATTATACTAGTACTATCTTAAACAACTTTCAAATTAATACTTTTAAATGAATTTGCATTAGTAGTAATAAACTTATAATAATCAAAATTGTTAAGTAAAATTTCGATTATACGTCTTTTCATTCATACGTCGTTTTGCGTCAGTTCCTTGGAAGACGTATAAAGGGTGCTTTACTGCACCGCAGCACAGGAGATTACAAAAAAGAACCAAACAAAACAACTATTCTGAAAGTATTTTTAGGCCCAAAATTTCCACAATTTAATAATGCAAATACAAGCCTATTCGTTTTTTTATTATCAGAAATTATTTTTTGTTACCAATACGTCTCGTATTAGCTTAATATTAACTCGTGACAGCTAAATATTCAAAACCAATAAAGTGACATTTGATTATCAGCTTATTATACAACATCATTGCGATGCCATTAGCTGTTTGTAATTTTTATGACACCGACATAAGCACAAAACGAGAAACATTAATGCTTTAATTGAAAAAAAGTAATAAAAGTTATCATTGTTCATGTGAGTCATTAGCAAAACAGACTGTCACAAAATATTATAACTTTGAAATTAAGAATACTCACAATGTAATCATTTTTTAGCTCAAATATTCATATTATTGTCATTGTAATTTCTTAGATTTCTTTCATATTAATGTACCTCCATTTTTAATCTTTAGCTGCAAAGGAAAGAAAATATGCTCTGCTCTTTCAAAAAATGAAACAGTCATTAAAAAAACTTACTTTTAATCATAGTTGCGTCGATTGTTCATCGCGACCTCCATTCAATCTAAATATTTTTTCTCCTTAATTATTTCAAGAATTTGAAGAAACAATACCTCCGAATATAGGGGAAGAAATCTTTACCCATCGGATAGCCAGGCATGTAAATCTTTCAAATAGATCTAATGAACGCAATAAACAAAATCATCCGTAAGGGAAAAAATATTATTTTGCATAACAATGACTTCATTTGCTAGGAAAAATTTCTAAGAATCATGCATTTTTCTAAATATTGAATATTTCTTTGGAGTTCCCAAGAAAACTTACGATAGCTTCTGTACATAAACTGATTACCTTATGTTTGTAATAATTAAGATTACACATTATATTACGCATTGAAATATGCATGAGATTCGATTGTGTTACCAGGAGATAGCAGGAAAGCAAATTTTTATATTGCATTCTTCCATGAACTGGTTCTACAGATTTGCATGTTTTCTGAATTTGAATTAATGCTAGAAGGAATAGAAAAATTTTCTGTTACGAACAATCTTCACTTTTCCTAAACCATATTGAAGGGAATTTATTTTTTAAACATGAAGAAAATCTCATTTCATTGAAAACTACCCTATGCCTCTACAATTAAGAAAAAGTTTTTAAAGTATAAAGAAATGATTCTCTAAATCACCATCAATTACTAAATCTTTACTTCAAATTATAAGAATAACTACATGACGAATAATATATAGCGAATAAAGAATAACAAATTCTATGCAAGTTAATGTGTGTTTTGCCATCTGGATAAGGCTTATACAAAGAAATTTCAAACTTTTAAATAATATTCTTAAAGTTTTTCTCCATTCTATTCAATACAAAGTCGGCCGTTGCATAAAATGTCTTGTAGATTTGTCAGCTTGCTGTATGTATCTGGTATAGCAGGAGGCGATACTACACGTCAATCTAAAAATTATTTATTTTCAACGCAAGCAGAGAGTGAATAAGGAAAATTATAAGACGATAAAGCATAAACATTTTCAGATGTATAACAGTGTTATTATAAAATTGTCTGAAATCGTGGTGGCCTGGTGACAGAGTTTCTACAGCGAGATAAGAAGGAAAAGAGTTCAAGACACTGTTCCTCTAAAATTATATCGTGTATGCGAAATTGATACATTTTTATCTGTAGGGGTTTTAAGCGGGACTTTCATGATCAAGCCGTGCTATTCCATTTGTCGCACATCGTACAAAACCCTTCGTCAATGGCAAAATCCAATGAGCATAAAACTGAAATCTGTTAGTCGGTTAGGGTAAGACAGCCTCTCTCACAAAAGCGGAAACGCAAAATAAAGGAAAAGGAGTGGGAGTCTGGAGAAATCAATGTGGGGGAACTTTTAGAAATGGGGGAAAAGGAGGAAGCGCTGTAGCTTAGGGGATTGGGTTGCCCGCAGGTGATATTTTTCCAGGTGGCACAGTCCGACTGTGAATGGCCCACCAAATGTTATGAGGTAAATTGGAACCTGTCTGCTAAGAAGTCCTCCAAATGGATTGGATCCGGATGGATTAGATCAGGATGGATTGGATCGATGGTGAATGTCCAGCTTTAACGTCATCTCTCTGATACGGTTAGGATTTACGAGGACATTTCAGGAGTCGCTCTCGTCATTCGACAATGGTTCAGAATTAATAGGTTCGTCCAAAATTACCCTCATGTAGCTTCAAACCGAACCATTGATCTAAATAACCTACACTTTGAACTTCTTTCATGAATTTCAAGTTTTAAAATTTATTAAAGGAAGAGAAATTCCAAATCAGATTGTGTGGTTCTGTAGCAATTCGGTAATTATTTTAAAAATGTGATGGATATCAAAACCAAATTCAACCAGCTAGAAATCTATGCATCGATTCCGCATATCCAGTGTTTTAGCCGTCACAGTGTTCTGACCGTTAATTCGAATCTTAAATTTACAGATTTACAAACCAATATCTTGAACATTAGTCCGAAAGATCTCATTATCCGACCTCATGTCGTTCTGTCTGGCTGATTTAATGTGTGTCTTTGCGCTCATCCTTTCCAAGCGCATAGGAAACACCTTAAATGCCTTATATTGCAACTCGTCATTTGGTACAAAGGAAAATTGGAAGATGGGTAATTATTGTGATACAAAGG
>BGPR01039807.1:0-14172 GCA_013235015.1 Araneus ventricosus
TACTTTCTTGCAAAATTCACCTGCTAATGCTTTAGTTTAAAGATATAGATTTTAAAAATATGAATAAAAAATTTTTATATATGTTTTTTATAATGTTCCCAATTGGGAAAATTGGCCACTTCTGATAAAGCTAATTACACTTGTTATTAAAAGGGAAAAGAGTGATGATCAAACCGTATAGTAAATAAAATATTGTAAAAAATATTTTTATGACTAAGTGCAGATACGAATTCAGTTGAATTTTTAAAAAATTTAAATGAATAACAAATATATTTTGCACAAAAAAGTGTAAAAATTGAGACTTTATAACGTTATTCTATGGCACTTTGGGAAGTAATTCAAATACATGATCCCTTTTTTCCTTATTGTACTGCAATACTGTATTTTATAAATTATGCATATTTACGGGAGTTGTTACAATGAGACAAAGACTATCTCTTTTCAGCTGCGATATCCAACCGGCAACTTTTGGTCGTGTTTGAGGTTCATTCTTTTTTCCCCAGTTCATAAAGGATAATTGTGACTTCTAGACGAAACTCTAGATGAGTAAGCTGATTATGTTTCCCGACAGTTGCTGTGTGTAATAGCCGTCTAGAAATATCATCTATATTCAGTACAGTTTTTTCTATATTCAGTACATTTGCAAATGAAATAAACCATATCTTTTTGCGAAGTTGTGACGGTAGTTTCTCGCATTTTATACAATCAATAAAACCACATAGACCAGAATTATATTTATGTATCCAATTTCATTGTTCTATGTGTAAATTTTCTTCTATTCATGAAAAAATCTTTTAATTAGCTGGATTGGAAGAAGAAAATAATAATGAGAACAAACAGTCACTACAGAATTATCATTCCGGCGATACATAAATAATTATCCGACGCATTTAAATTTACTCCCCTCCCCAGATTTCAGATAAAAATGATTTTTTCCACCAAAATTAAAGCATTAACCTTCTAATGACAGATGGGGATTTCCTTTCCAGAATAATAAAAGACTTGTCCTTTTCATTCTGCATTTCAATGAAATTTTAAAATGGAGAAATGCCTTCTTTCACAAAATAGTCACGATTGGTCAATGTTCCCAATTGGGAACATGATACTTTAATGAATTATAGCAAATTAGTTTCTTATTTATATAATTTTATTTAATACGTTATTAGTAACGTGGACATTTTTAACTTATAAGTATGAAATTTTAGAAATTTTCAATATTTTTTAATTTTTTAGGAATTTTTATGCTAAACACAAATTAAAATGTAAAAAAAGCCCATTTTTAAGAAATTCTGTAGATTACCTATTTTTTATCTGAAACATAATTTGTAAATCAAAAAACAGCTTCGTTTCAAATATAATTTTTAAAACAGTATGAAAGATATTTTATTTTGAAATGAGTTTATAATTCGGTGTTCCCAATTTGGAACATTGGCCTGTAAACGGTTAACAATTTAAGAAAAGAAATTGCAGGACAGTTAAGTTTTAATTTCCTCTTTATTATTTAAATATTCATTTCAAATAGTTGAATCTGAAACGTCTAAAAATATACGAAATTTGAAAATATAGAAAATGTTTTTAATAGAATACTGGTAAATTTTATAAACACGTATATGAACAATAAAATGCTTTGTGTTTTTCTACTTCATTTAACGTAAGAACTATTTCCTGAAAATGAATAAAATGTAAGTTATTTTAAGGAATATTTGAGCAAATAATTCCTTATTATATTATTTCGTAAGCAAATTGTCCGGTTTTTAAACAGTTTCAGAAGGACGTTAACTAAGAATAGTTGCTTTCTTCTCAATTAAAGATTCATTATGGAAGACAGATTCTATAAAACATATAAGTGTTAAGTTTGAAATCGTTTGACACTTTAATGCGATGTAATTACCTCTTGAATATATGCGTCTTTCTGCTACGTTATTTTTGAAACATACCATGTATTTAGTAGTAAGCAATACCACACAAAATATCTTGAAACAGCATAATATACCTAAAAGTGACCGTTTAATAGCGTGGGTGTTTCTTTCACAAGTTGTTAATCTCCATTTGTATTTGGAGTAGCATGTATGAATATGCGAAAACAGAGCTTTAAGAAGTTTCATGCTATTGATAGGGAGTTTTACGGTGCGAGCAAGATTTAATGTCCGAAATCTAATAAATATTTAATTTGTTAGATTATACACTAAATAATATATACATAAATATTTAATTTATTTAATAAAAAATAGCATTTACAATACAGCAGTACATGAATGCAGATATTTTATGGTGTTTTTAGTAACCCAAATTGAAAGTTCCGAAATCCAATTTTGGACCTTCTACAGGAAATCGCCCTAAGAAAATTTTGCAGGCAAATCTTGTCATCTAGGAACAAATAAATTAAAATATAAAAGCAATTTTCTTTCAAATTATTTATGGAAGTTTTCATGAGTTCATACAAAAATTTGACATTCTACTATTTTTTTAAAATTTTAATTGTGAAATGTTCTTAATAGAAATATTATATTATATTATTGAACATAAAATATATTTACTGTCGGTTGATATAAAAGCTGCAGGGGCAAACTATTAAGTTTACACTTGACTCTTAGACTTATGAAGAACGATTGTCTCTTCTGATTCATTGCAATTAGACTGAAAATATCAAAATTTCTGAGGGCAAATCATAATTCTAATGTATTTATAAACTAGTTGCAATTGTGATTTTTTTATGTACAGGTAATTATGTTTTGTATAAAATATTATATTATATCTTGCAACTGACGTAGATTTCTTGGAATAATAGAAGATATGTAAATAAAGTAATGATACTGATTTGTTATCATTTTATTAGGCAATAACAGTTACTCTTGGATTCGGCCCCTTCAAAGTAATTGTCTTCGGCAGCCGCACCGCGCCGGAGACAGTTCTATGACTCTTCATAGGAGTGCTGGAACACGGATAGTGTAACCGCCTTCAGCTAGTCGGTTACGGACTTTTCAATGTTCGATACAGTCCGAAAATGACGTCCTTTGAAGTGCATTTCCACACGTGGGAAGAGGAAAAAGTCACATGGGGATGATTTTACTTGCCAAAAACTCATTAATGGACATAAATGTGCGACAAGGGACATTGTGATGCAGGAACACGCAAGCAGGACCCTTTTCCACAGTCGTTCAAGTACCGACTGGTGGAATTGCTGTTTGAACATTTGACCTCGAGGCCCAAACATTTCGTGGACGATCTCAGTCATTGATGAAACAGGGCATTTTTGAGGTATCCTCTAGCCCCTTCAATGTACAGATCTCCTTTGTCTTTTGTTGGGAAATTTCGGGCTAATAGAAGCTATTTTTAGCGCAATGTAAGCTTCTTACAGAAACATTTCCCAATATTTTGAATCTATTTTGAATCCAATTGGAATAAAGTCCTTTGTCCTTAATAAAATGGACTAGAATGGATTCCTTGTTTGTTTAATTCGATGCTCTCTGAGTGTTTCTTAATTTTTTGGCTTTCTCTGAATGATATTGATTTCCATTGTTCTTTTTATGCAGCTGAAATTACTCGCTACTTAAACATTGTTTAAATTTTGCTATTTTGTTGTTTCTATTTGAAGATGAAGTTAAATTTAATTAAATTTTTTTATTTTTAAATTTATTCTACTTTTTCTATTTCATTGGTTTGAAACTCTATCGAAGGAATATTTTTTAGAAGCAACTGGTTTCGATTCTTTGTGGTTGTCAGAAACTCTTTCATAAAGATGATTTCTGAAGATAACTTTAATCAGTTAATTTATAAAACATTTAATGTAATTTTTAACTCATCTTTTGATGAAAATTTTTGAAATAATAGTGATAAATTGGACACCCTTTCCGTATTACTTTTTAAGATATATTCTCGTTGCGCATTATTTAATTTTAATCTTCTTTCAATTTCAAAACAAGACCGAGATGAATACTAAAATGAGTTTCAATATATTTTCCCACTTACAATGCACTAACACTAATTTTTATACAAGTAAATATATAAAGAATGATCAAATTCAAAGCCATGCATAGAGTTGATTAACATAAATATTCTCAACATCCATTTTCTAAAAGTAATAACGACAGAGAGAATCGATGAAATCCTGAACATCCTCCTACAGAAATTACAGAATTTTTTAATGTCTTTCCAATCTCTGCTTTTGGTTTAGTTTGTTTATTTTTCTACCCTTGAAGGCCCTTCATTCTTTGAAAATATTGGGCTCCACACGGTTTAAAAATCATCAACAATGGAGCATTTTGTGAAGAGGAAAAGCAACCGATCTCATTTGCTGCCTTCCATTCCAAATCTGTTTGCCGTGAATGTTATAAATGCTTATCTGCTCGACGAGGTAGAAATATTGCTGCAAGTAAATCGAAAAGGGTTACAACGTTTTGCCGATTTTGCGAAGGTGAACCACCACTATGTCTAAAATGTTTTAAAAAACCCACAAAAACAAATAAATATGTAAATACATTAAGTGTATTATAGTCTACCTGTAAAAATAAGCTTTTCAATTTTCAGTAAAAAAGTTATTTTTAACCACATGAAGTTTTTTTTATCTAACAAAGCTGTGTTATAAGACTATATCTGATATAAGCCACCAGTGGTACACGCCGCCAGATGAATCATTCGTGTGTGGGCCACCAGTGGTATACGCAGCCAGATAAACTATTCGCATGTGAGCCACCGCTGGTACACGCCGTGTTAAAAATCTAACGAATGTAAAAACTCTCTGCAGCATATAATGTAAATCAGAAGCAAACACAGGTAATCAGTGCAGATCAGGAAGTACACCAAAGCAAAAGAGATTCAATGGCGTTTACTAAATACATATAGCGAAAACAAAAATATAGTCATGAAGAAAGCCTTACATATTAATTATGATGGTTTTAAATCTATTCAATAAACCGCTACGTAAAAGTGGGAAGTTGGCAGAGACATTTCTTCGCTCTGTTATTTCTGGTTCAGGAGTAGCTGAATCAGGCCTGGCATCTCCAGATATTAAAAAGGTTAGATATGCTCATGACCTAACTGCAGTATTATTCTATTGTCTTCAAAACCAAGCATACAAGAATTAACCTCAAAACATATTCGATAATGAGATTAAAGATATAAACAGAATGGAAAAAGAATAGATTGCAGGATTTCGTCTGTTCAATTAACTGAAATAATGTTATGGAGCTTGAGTTATTATTGCTTCCAATGGTGTTCAGTGTTCGTTCTGTAAACTTCAAGCTGTTTGCTGTCACCCAAAAGATGATACGTCCTTCGACTGTCACTTTGAATGATGTGCTGTACTCACTCTCGTTGCCTGTATTTGTTCGAGATCCTTACGAAATGCGAAACATGCACCTTTCATGTTTCGCATAATTCACCAGCAATAGAACCGTATCTGCTTTTTCTGTCACATCTGATCCTCTGAGGTGGTCCTGTTTGAGGTGGTTTGAATGTCTATCTCACATTCAAACTAAATCCGTTTTCTGTCATATCTGATGACCAGTTCCACGAACAAAATAAAAAGAGAATGAAAAGGCAAAAGAGGTGATATAGGAATTCTAGAAAATGTGAAAGTGCTCTTCTGAAATGAATGGTATCGGACCCTGATATTTCTACGACTATAACATAGTTTGAAGAAGCTTTCTTCATTGGATCGGAGGATGAGTTACAAAGGTCATATCATTAAGGTTCATGAGCACAGATTTAAAAATCATGTAAATCAAATGTTTAGTGTCATAATGTGAAAGGAAATCCCTTTGAAATTAGTCAGATAATTTACCACTGGAATTAGAAAACTTGTAGTTCGAGAGATTTGAAGGCTACAGCATTTGGAGCGTACTTGAATAGGTTCAAACAATCATAATAGTACTTTGCACATGGCCTACCAGAAGTGAACATGATATCATTAAAAGAAATATTATTCATTTCTTTGATGCTTCAGTAAAAAGTCTGGAAAGTCATGAAAGGCTGAGAAATTCTAGCTATATATAGCTTATATGGACAACTGTTCAGAAAACTACTACTACTGAGTTGCGACTGCCAAATCTCTAGATGATTTATGAATGATTATTGTCTATAGGGTTGCTGTTCTGATATAGCCAACTGTTCACAAAACTACTACTACTGAGTTGTGACTGCTAAATTTCTAGATGTTTCGTGAATACTTATTGTCCATAGGTTTGTTGTCTATAACGCAAAATCACAATTAAATACTCTCAAAGACTATCAAAGGTTTTTTTTACGAGAAAAATACAGCCATTGAGCACATACCATGAATAAACCTTTTTAGCACGTGAAATTAAATACACAGCAAGAAGTTATCTAATGCACTTTCTCGGAAAAGATTTTGGATTTCTATCACCGGAAACATGGACATGGAAAAAAATCTGATGATTGTTACATCCCTGTATGGGCGACAATTCCAGATGTTTACAAAATTTATGAAAAACTGGCATCATGTGGATGCAAAGCACAGTGTTCAACATGCAAATCCATTAAAAGCGAAATGCAGTGTACTTAATTATACTTTTGTGAGGGCCAGTGTTCCCACCATGATATTTAAGGAAGAAAATATATTTGTTCTGATAAGCGTTAATGAAGACATCTTTTTTCATACAGTTTGTAGTTGTTTTCTTTGATTGTATTTGTTTCGTACAGTTTTCTCTACTAAGCTGAAAATATTTATAGCTGTCTTTTTCTGAGTTGTGGTCCGTGGTTGCCTAATGGCATAGTCTCAGTTTCGGGGCCGGATTGTTCGAAGTTAGATTCACGATTACACTCAAGAACCTCGAGTATATATATATATATATATATATATATATATATATATATATATATATATATGGCGCATGCTAAATCTGACGTCGTAGGCCAAACGCCTTCCCGTTTTTCTGGTGCGGAAGTTTGGAGAGTGGATTCCTAATCAGGTGTCGTCCTCTTCATCTGAAAACGGTTCAAAATTACGTGGTACGTCGGAAAATAGCTCTCGTATTGATTTAAAACGTGATGTTAATAAAATTAAGCTAAGCTATCTTTTCAGTTCTTACTTATTGTAGAATATATTATGAATTTTATACTTGCAGAAAATACAGTCTAAATATTGTACTAGGAAGTTTCTTTTAAACATGGGTATGTTTGTTGATATTTCTGATACTAAAAACGAATATAACAGCATAGCAGAAAGGTAATTTACCTATATTAAAGTGCCCATATATGTCATCACGTTAAACAATGACTGATAAATTAAGCCTTTTAAGCTTTTTAATAATATAGCATATACTGACAATCCCATATATTTAAAAGAATGTTTAAAAAGTCAAATAAACATAAAAGAATTTCGGCAATTTACCGTGTTAAGTTTCCTATAAGCCATCATTTTGATGACGTCATATAAGATAAACAAGGTCTCGGAAACTTGGGGTTTTGTCTGTTTTTAAGTCAGAAAATGATACAGCATCAGTATCCCAAATTTCACAATTTCTGCTAGAAGTGAACTATTCTTTGGTTTGGTTATTCGTACTAAACGAAAGTACTACTTTTCCTATCTACTCAAACATATTTTGATTTCACTTAGATTAATTTCATTTTAAAATGTGTACGACTTTTTTTGATATTTTATCCTTGTGTGCAGTATGAGAAAATATGAAGCTAGGATTGTCAGAATGACAATAGAATTGGTCATCATGAAACAAAGTTAGTAATTTAATTTATTTCAACTTAAAGTGTTTACATTCATTTACAATTTTATGAAAATAAATAAATCTATAAACATTTTGTCGATCAGAATGGCGAAAGGTGGCGTACCATTACGTCGTTCTAAATTTGCTACAGAGAGAGATTTCAACACGCAGTGGCTCCCAATCGGTAGAAGCCGATGTGATTTTATGGTTTCTTTTTCAGTTTATTAAATATTCAGTTTTCGAATTACAATTGATTTAACAAATGAAAGAGTGTAAAAATCCCTACAAATACACGCTTTTTTTTCCTTCTAGGCATAATAGTTTCGCAGATATTGGCTCTCAAAAATGGGAGATATCCAATAATTTAAAACCCCTAGACCACAGTAACGGCGCTTTACCTATCAAACAAAAAAGCTTTTTTAAATGCGTTGTCATTTTCAAAAAAATCCGCAGTTGTAACATTATTAGTTTTAAAAATTAATTTTTGAAATCTGTCCAATAATTTATTATCACCCTGCATAAATGTTTAAATATTCTATAAGTAATTTTACCCAGTCTGGTACAGATTGGAAAAAGTGAGATCGAAATCCATGAAATAATATTTGGATCTGAACTCTAAAATTTTGTCCATTTGAACGCATGCTGTAATGTATTCTTTCAGCGAATCCCCAGTTGGTGAGGAGGCATGCTAATTGCATTCACGTGTGTTTTACAGGTACATTCCGGATGGACAGTGGCGGTCAAATGAAACCATGTGATTCATGACGCACTATGATAGCGTACTATATAACTCTGGAGCTTGCAGACTTTTTTCTAACTCTAACTGTGACTGGTTGTGGAGACATCAGTCGGATACTGGAAGAATCTCTCTTCAGCGGGCACTCAGCCTTGGCATATTCTTTGTGACTAATCTCTGAATTAAATTGTATTATGGTAGCTGTAATTACTTTACTTGTATACACAAACGCTTATTAAATATTTATCCTAGCTGTGCGTACTTGTGTAGTTGAAGCGTGTCTGCAGTAAGCTACAATTTCAAAATCCTTGCAGTACAGAAAGTCGTTACACGGATCACCTCACTATTAACACAATATGCTCTGCAATATCTATGCGATATCTTTCCGATGTTGGGAGGCTTTCAGAATATCTTAGCAACATCGTGGAGATATTGTAAAATATCTTGTCTTATAAGGCCAGCTACTTTTTTGCAATACAATAAAATCCGGTTATAACGATAGTTTACGGACCTAGAAAATATATTGTTATAAGCAGAATATCGTTGTAGACAGTTAGAGTCCAGTTTTTCTGTTTACGTGCATGTATTAATGTAACAATATGTTTTACTACGCTTATTAATTCAACTGACAAATAACGTCTGCTATAAAATTATATTTATCAGCGATTTCTTCAAATGCCATTGCCTTACGTCACACCATCCTTGATTGAATCTTTTAACACATCAAAATCGTATTTCAAGATAGTCCGAAGAACTAAATCCGAATGAACATGTTAGTTTACACCCGGAGTCAGAAGCAATGATACACCTGTATACATACCTGTATAGGTATCTTGTAAGAAGTTTCGGATTTCTAGATGACGATTTATAATGCTTATCTACATAATTAGATTCTATTTTTTATTCAATTTTCATAAATTAGTATTTGTAACCAAGAGTGTATCTAGGAATCTGTTAAATGGGGTACTGTGAAAAAAATTTCCGTGTTTTGAAATCTTAAAATGATAGATGGCCTTAGGTTACGCACTTTTTTTATAATTTTTCTATAGAATAAATTTACTTGCTACGTTGACAATAAATTAATTTTATCTGTTGTTTTGTTCGTGTTCATAAACGTAAGGAAGAAACTTATTTGATTTCATGATTCAAAAAAATAAGCCCAATTTCATACTCAACAACCTGAAAATTCACAATTGTAATAAATTATTATGTTAAGAAAATATACAATTTCATATAATCAATGTTAATCTTTTCAGAATGAAACAGTTGAACAAGTTGATAACATAGAATTTGTCCATTTTCTTTTTTAAATACACTAATAAATGAAGAAAAAACAATTTTCATTAAAATGTATAAACATACTCATATGTTAAGAAAATCTTTTATATCTGTATAGTATTTTATATTTAAAATTTAAGTTTCAAAAGCAATTTGAATTCGAATGTCCTTAAATTAAAGTAAACTATGAAATAGAAAATTGTCAACCTTTTACTTTTTTTATTTTATATTCCTTTTATTTGTTTTTTAAAAATTAAAATCATTTCTTTAGTTAAACAATTTTAAAATCTTATAGATTAGTCTAATAAAAATACGTATATATGTATATTCAAGGTTTATAAACGTTCAATTTTATGCCCGTTAATTGACACTTATTTTGGATACACATTTACTCTCTAAATCTAAAAAACAACTGAGAATGATCTGCGAATTTTATGCAAGGTTCTTTTATATGTTTCCCATATATGTTTCTTCATATATGTTTTGGATTTATCTATAATACACTGTTTTGGAAGAATCCAGATGCCTTGCTTTCCACCTTTCAGACTCAAGCGCAGATCCCATCCACCATTTATGCATCATTGAGTTGATTTCCACATGTTCAAACGGAGGAGAGTGTGTTCAACGGGACACCTTTTGAACTACTAACAAGTTCCGTTTCGTTCCGAATGTATTGACATTCGCCTTTCTGGTACCAAATCTGACTGTCATTCTGAAGCAATTTTTGAAATACTTTTTTGGACATTCTGTACATTCGCTAGTTTCTTCAAGGGTTTACCTGATTTTCTGGATTTCTTCTATTTTTGAGACCATCATTTGATCTTCAACGGTTCTATCCTTGGATATGATTGGAACTATTGGAAGGCTAACAGAAGATGATGATGAGGTTGTTATAGATGAATGCTTGCTCTGTGTCTGCATTATCTCAAGTTATCTTTGGTTCTAGTTCTGAAATCGCAAACTTAGAAACGTTGAAATCTATTGCAAGAATAAGATCATAACAGCTTCTTATTCAAGTTATAGATGTTGTGATGTCAGAAAATAATGCGTAAATCTTAAAAAGGCATAGGTTTACTTTCTGTTAAAAACGTATTCATATCAAATTTTACATTAACGTCACACGAGAGTTGTTTGTATCATTTACACTACTTTAGAGTTTATCATAAAAAGCGCACGAAAACGTTTATAAAAACAATAACTTTTGCAATGCAACTAATGCAAGTAATATTATGGACAAGTTATGGACGCAAGTAATATTATGGTGGAGAAACGTTGAAATTTATTGGAAGAATAAGACCTCAACAGCTTCTTATTCCAGTTATCAATGTTGTGATGTCATAAAATAATGCTTACATCATAAAATGGAATAGGATTACATTCTGTTGAAAATGTATTCATATCCGATTCTACATCAACGTCACACTAGAGTTGTTTATATCATTTACTCTCCTTTAGAGTTTCTCATAAAAAGCATCCGAAAACTTTTAGTAAAACAATAACTTTTGCAATACAACTTATGCAAGTAATATTATGGACGAGTTTTCTGTTTGTTTGTTTACATTTAAGTGCATGTACAACGAAATACCGGTGTAATGCTAAGTCAATGGAATCTTCAAAGAGTAAGCTTAGCACACAAGCATATAAAGTCAAGGCTTTTAATGTAAGTAAACAAACAGAAAACTCGTTCATACAAACTAACTTGAGTTTTATTATAAGAAATTCTTTCAATATTTCCTCGAAGATAATATAATCAATGATTTAAGATTAAGATCAATGATTAAAATCAAAATGCATGTTTCTACTGACTTAAAACCTTTCTTAATGTATAAGTTCAAATGCCAACAGCTTTAATTTGATAACGCAATTCAATTAACGATGAAATCCGCTATTTTCTTTTTTAATCACACAGATTAAGATTTCTCATCAAAATGAAGTGTTATGATATATCACTCGCATTTAGCGAAGAAATGTGAGAATAATTTTGAGAGAAAAGCTTCGCGATATATTATTTTTTAAACCACTAAGCTAGATTGGGAACGTCCTTTAGCTGAAAATATTGCACATTTAGGAATATTCTGGATCTTATGCATAAAATCATGATGGTTAGAGCTTCTAAACATATTATATTCGATTCCTACAAGATGGCATATAGAATTGACAAGCAATAGAAATGAAACTTATCATCTGTCTATTGAAAAATTAAATATGTAGGATATCGTAGCAGGATAATTCGTTTTTACTTGAAATAAAACAGATCACTGAACGTCTTTTACGTACTACTGCAAATCACCATTGTTGAGACCTATCTGACGACGCTGCTTAAGCATACCATGTATTCTTTCGAACCAGTCTTATTTGATGTCTCCATTCGGAGCCGAAGTGGACTGGTAGTAATTAATCAGCTTCTAGACTGAAACATTTCATGTTCGGATCCAGATTCCATCGATGATCTACCATGTATGTAGGCCTTGTGCATGCTGAAAAGGATGTCGAGAACCCGTCTGGTGTGGTGCAGAAATTTGGATAAGCGGTTACCTGACAGGTGTTGTCTTCATCATCTGTCCACGGTCCCCATTAAAAATCCCACTTGAATAAACTACAAAAGATTTGTAACCAAACAATTTAACTTAAGAATAGGATATAAAATCCATTTCATTAGTATGAATTGCTTTATCAATTTAATATGAGTTTCTCTGCTTAATTCAAATTATATGCTTTATTTATCTGTAATTAAAAGACGAGAGAAATTAATCTTAACATCTCGCATATTAAAAATATATAATAGTCAAAGGAAGAAAATACATTGGCATTCTAAATTTATTATTGCAAATATCTGTAAAAGAAAATTGACACTAATATGAATAAATTAGATTTATCCTAGCAAATAACCACATTTCCTTACAAATAAAAAAATAAATGATCACGGGACTCAACGCATAATATAAAAAACTTTTATTAAATCAATTGCAAGTCAAAAAAGAATCTGCTATGCAGTCAAATTCTACAGTGTATGAAAAAATATCATGCATTATCAAAATTGTCATTTCGAGTAAAAGTAATTTTTCCGTTTGCTGCGTTAAACACCGATTCAGAAATAATAAATACAACTCATTAATGAAACTTCATTTTAAAAACAATTGATTGCGTCAATTCAGAATCAAAATGTTGCAGTCAATGCCATTATTTAAAACTAACACTAGTTATGTATATAAATGCTTGAAAAAACTCGAGAGGAAAAGAGAAATGTCAAAGTTTTGGAAATGCATCATTTTGAAATAAAGAATAGAAGAAATGTTTCACACCCTTCCATTAATAGACAGATGCATTAAAAAGTTGAGTTGTTACGGGGATTCAAACAGAATAGGAATGAGTAAAACAGACAAGTTTAGTCAAAAACAATAAACGCACCGAAAGAAATACACTTAAAGTGAAGACATGCAATTTTCGTCGATCTTTCAGCAATTAAAAATCTAATATCTTGTGGAGTGGATATCATGAAATACACTTCGTCAAAACAATGTTTTTGATTATAAAATTTCTGAAATGAAAACAGTAAAATCTCTGATTAAAAATTTAATCAATGGGGAATAAACATACGATAATAGTTTCATTGTGGAATAAAAGATCTATGACATTTATTCATGATTTCATTTATGTTTCTCTTTGTAGTGCCTATTGTAACTGCTGCTGTCTGTAAAAGCCATTCCACAAACGCTGCATTTATAACGCGTGTCTCCTTCATGAATCCGGGCATGTCTCGCAAGACTGCTTCGGTAAGCGAAGCCTTTCTTACATACATCACATACAAAAGGTTTCTCACCTGTGTGCGTTCTGTAATGCTTGTCGAGATCCCCCTTCTGAGTAAATCCTCTTTGGCATACCTCACACACAAAGGGCTTCTCGCCAGTGTGCGTTCTGTAATGCCTGTTAAGATCTCCCTTCAGAGTAAATCCTCTTTTGCATACCTCACACACAAAGGACTTCTCGCCAGTGTGCGTTCTGTAATGCCTGTTAAGATCTCCTTTCAGAGTAAATCCTCTTTTGCATACCTCACACATAAAGGACTTCTCACCTGTGTGTATCCGATAGTGACAGTCGAGATGCGTCCTACTAGAAAATCCTTTTTGGCATATGTCACACACAAATGGCTTTTCAACAGTGTGTGTCCAATAATGACTGACGAGATGAGATTTCTGAGCAAACCGCTTTTGACATATATCACACACAAAGGGCTTCTCACCAGTGTGAGTTCTGTAATGTTTGTCGAGATATGCCTTCTGAGTAAACCCTCTTTGGCATACCTCACACACAAAGGGTTTCTCACCAGTGTGCGTTCTGCAATGTTTTTCGAGATCTTTTTTCCAAGTAAATCCCCTGTTGCATAACGCACAAACAAAGGGCTTCTCGCCCGTATGCGTTCGATAATGAACATCAAAATCCAAGCTTCCTGCAAATTCCTTATGACACAAATTGCAT
>BGPR01039808.1:0-14172 GCA_013235015.1 Araneus ventricosus
TGTTCATATATTGTTGTATGTTCATAAATTGTTGTATGTTCATATATATTTGTATGTTCATAAATTGTTGCATGTTCATATATTGTTGTATGTTCATATATTGTTGTATGTTCATATATTGTTGCATGTTCATGTATTGACATCTGTGTCTCTTATATTCTGTAAATTTCATCGATTCAACTGTATAAAAGATTTGAACCCTTGCGCGTGATGTCTGCGTTATTTTATACTAGAAAATCACCCGTCATGGTATGACGGGTGCAAATTGCCTCTTCAATCGAGACATTTCCCGTCAAATTTGTTGTTTTTAAATATATATACATGCGAGAGAAATGTTTAACATTGATTGAAAATAAATGAAATAAACATATGTTTTATGACAGAAAATATATTTTTTTCTTTTTCCATATTATTTACACTTCTTACAAAGCACTTCTCTTCTTGTCAAACATTGCCAAAACATATCAAATTATATCATCACGATTGCAATAAATAATTAGATGCATCGTGGCGTCCAAACTATATCAAGCGCATGATTTACCATTGACGTGATTTACTACTTTCTATTAAAAACGGAAATTAATTTGAAAAATAGGATTAATATAATTTAGAATTTCTCGGGAACTATTGATCATAGCGAGATAAATTTTATATCAATCGATAGAAAATTTTATTTAAATATTTTAGAGCTATTAAATTTGGAATTAGAAAGACAATTACTTTTTTAAATTTAAAATTGCTGAAATTTAGGTGCTATAACAATGAAATAATGCTGTTTAACGTCTCGCACTGCTATGACTCGAATTTTATTGTTGGTGACGTCAGAGCGTTACCGGAGCAGTCAGAGATAGACCTGGGCTATTATATTAGTAATTCTTTCACATTAAATATGTAGCATTTTTGCCATTGTTTATTCAAGTTTATGCAAATATCCATCATTGTGCACGTTTTCGACTATTATTATGCAGCATTCAAACGGGATATTATGTGGTATTTAAAATATTTCCTGCCATCAGTAAGCCTTGAATAGATCTTATTGTCTGTTATACGCAATATGTGTTAGTTATGTACATGCCTCATTAGTGTAGTTCTAGTGGTTTCCTTTTGCAACTCTTGAATGTAACTGATTCATTGTCTTGTAAAGGACGCAATCATAAGTAACGAAACATGAAAGATTAATGATGTGATAGAAAGATTTTTATTCAAGCCAGTCAATAAAAGTAAAAAGTGTCACATTAAATCATTACATCAAAATTAAGAATCTTAATTTAAATCATAAATATTCTCTCTTTCCGTTTATTTGTTTATTTTGTATTTTTCATGCGCTTTTCTTCTTAAACCGAAACATGTAGTAAAAATAAATCATCCATAGACTAAAGTAAAATTAATAAAGTTTCCTTAAAATCAGATTATCACCTTTTTTAATCTGCTATCGTGACCTCCCATTCCTTTAAATATTCTTCTCTTTTCATTAACTTAAATATAAAAAAACAGTAAAGTTATAGCGTACATACATTAAAAGAAATTTCCATGCATATTTCTTATAGCCAGGTATAGAAAACAATTTACCATAGAATCATTTAAACAGCAAACAAAATCAGACGGAAAGAGAAAGTTTATTTTCCATAACAATGACTTTAGCTGTAAGCAAAGATTACTAAGAAACTCGCTTTTTTATTATTATGGCATACTTCTAAAGAGTTCCAAGAAAATATTAAAAACCCTCTTATTAAAAACATTCCTCATACTTTTTAGTTCACTATTACTGAATATTTTAAACTTTTACATTTAAATATGTGCTTGATTTGAGAGTGTTACCACAAGGTTGTAGAAAAATAGAGCTTCTCATTATAATATGCCCTTCGAAGAATTATAATATATATTAATCCTTTGAATTCCCCTGGATTGCTATGGGGAATATGGAAACTAATCAAGTAAGGAAGAGACATATTTTTCCACATGAATGCATACATCCCACATGAATTCGAGAATGTATTTTGCTACGTACATTATGTATTTTTCTTGTTCATTGGCTTGGTTCCCAATAAAACCTCTGTAAAATCTCTTTCTTATGCTTTTTATTAGCATGTCAGAGAAACAACTTTACAACTTCGTAACAATATTAAATATATATGGCCATTTTTAGCTTAAAGATAGTTTTTTGTTTGTTTATTTGTTTAATTCATTTTTAAACCAAGTTTTTAGAACTCAAATTTTTAGATAAACCAAGTTTTATTGTTTTTCCGTCAGTTCCGAATTAGCCAATTGCAATATATAAACACAATATATTTCTACTTTTTTAAACAACATTGTTAATGAAAATAAAGAAGTATTGCGACATAAAAAATAAGCCCTTTTTAAGGAAAACAAAATCAAGTTTACTTTAAAAATCAAGCAAAAAGTTTCGAAGGTGAAAAGATAGATCAGATTATTGTACTCTGTATAACTTCAAGATTATGCCTTATTTCTACTTGACGAAATTTACGATGAAAAAATGTTAATGTAGGAAAACAATTAAAAAACAAAATCTTTCCTATTTTTAATCGACCCTTTCAAAAGTAATTAAGGTCTCAAAATTGTCTAACACAAAAGTACAAGATAAATGGTTATTTTTAATCAAAAATGTTAATAGCAGGTTTTCTAATTAATTTTTTCATGTTTTCTTTCATTAGAATTTTATGTTCTTTTAAAGTTAAAATGGGCTCAGTAAAATAAAAATGCTTGATATAAATAAGAAACGAAGAAATGAAAAAATGATTAGTAAAAAAAGAGTGAAAGAGAAATTGAATCATAGAGTTCCTTTTTAAATCTTAAAACTTGAGAGAAAATTTCTACTACAATCCTTTCCAAAAATGCGAATTCTTTATTATTGAAATGAAACACCTCTAGAAGTAAAGGCTGTCCAAGAATTATCGAGCACATCGCAAAAATTCATTTAAAAATTGCAAAAAGACAAAAAATAAAACGTCTTTCGTAACATATACTGTGTTTACTAACACTAATATGAGGATCATTTTCCTTTCAACCTCCGATTGAACCGCAAAACAGACAGGTGATAGAATGTTGGGATACGCGGTGGGCGACTGCGCATGTCTCTAACTATAACATCTGCTACTGCCGACGTCAGCTCGTGATTTTTAGTTGAGATGTCGGCATGTAAAATGGCTAGTAGAACTGATGCTCCCGCCAAGTGCGATTTGCGCAGTGTTTTTCGCTTTCTTCAAGCAGAAGGTTTGTTAACGGCAAACGATCATTGCAGCTGTTTCTTATCAGACCTTACGACGACTGCGAAGATCCATTCTGACTTCTGGAGTTTCCTCATTCATGATAACGCCCACCCTCACAGTGCTGTTGTAACCCAGCAGCTTCTGGAGCAGTTTAAATGGGACGAGTCTGTTCAACCATCGTACAGCCCCGACTTAGCGACGAGTGATTTTCACCTCTTGACTGAATTGAAGAACTAGCTAGGAGGCCAAAGCTTCCAGAAAAACGAGGAAATTCAAAGAAAGTTAAGGGCCATCTCACGTCACTGGCGGCAACGTTCTTCGCCGTGGGAATCGGAAACCTGGTCTACTGATATGACAAATGCCTGAATCTTGACGGCGATTATTTCGAAAAGTAACCATGTTTGAACATAACTTTTGGTAATAAGTTCATTTTGTTCTCTATTTTTCTCATTTTTATGGTCCATCGGAATTTGAAAAAAAACACCATCGTACATTTCAATATAAGAAGTCTTGGTTGGTTGCAATATGTTCAAGCAAGACTAGATTTCACCCCATGTTATGAGAAGCATCCGAGGAGTTTTGGAATTTATAGAAATTGTGATACGCTGCTATTAAATTCTGGGAAATTCTTTTTAAGAAAACTAAAAGTCAAGAAGCAGTATATTAGAACATCATATGTCAGAATAACTAATGCATATAGTTTTTTCCATGAGTAATTTGTAATAAGCTCAGTAATTCTCAGACATCATGTATATCATTGAAAAATCATTACTTTCTTTATGTCTTTGATCCATTCTTCTATTCTGAAATCTATTCAGACGAAATAAATAAAATTTACAATCTTGATAAAATGCACGATTTTTCCCATTCTTCTAATTTAATTTTTTCTAATTTATATATTTCATTCCCTGCAACTGGTATCAAGGCGTTGAAAAGTTAAATCATAGACATAAATTTTGATATAAGCATATTTGAAAGAAAATCAAAAACCGTTGAATGAAACGATAAAATGCATTTAAATGCACCCCTTTAACACATTAAAGAACTTTTAAAAGAAGTTCTTCCTTCAAATTATTTATTTGAATAATTCACACCGAAAGTATGTAATTACATAGTTCTTTTTATTGCATACAACGTTCATAGCAGTCATCTCAATATAACACTACAGAAGTTTTTAACTTCAAAATACACAGACTTTTTTTCGTGAAAAACAGACATAACAAGAGAAAATACGACACTAAAACTTAAATTGAGTTAAAGTACAGTAATAAAACTTCCAACGACAAGATAATGGGAGTAAAGAGCGGAAAATGAAATAAGTTCAGATTCACAAAATGCTTTTTTTCAACGAAGTCAATATTTTTAGCATCAGTCGGATATAATGCAATATTAATATGAAAACCTTATCATTGTTCACCAACTTGTACCATTTCCTTCTTCAGTAGCTATTTTCCTTCTTCACTATCTTATTTATGAATTGAAACTCGATTTACTTAGCAGCGACTAAAATCTGCTGGGATATCGTGTCGATAAAAGAATTATGTGAAAACGATCACAATAAAATTTTTTTCACAGATAAAAAATTATTCCAATTTTGAAGAAAACTCCAATAGACGCCAGAAGACTTTAAACGGAGATTTAAATCCTCAAGAACAAATAAAGTATGCCAAGTTCTTTGGATAAAAATGAAATGAAACTTCCCTTTTTAAAAATTATCCGAATTTTGTTTTAAAGCTTAGAAAGTGTTGTTTGGAACAGTTATAGAAGTTGTTATCATATTGGAGAGACTCAATTAATATCTAATCTTTTCAAATTTTGAATCGCAAGAAAATTTATTTTGTGGTTATACTTCGTATATTTATAAACTATGGGTGGCGACCTCTAACAGTGTGTAATGAAAAATGTCGTATGAACTTCGTAACGACATTTTTGTTACAAATGTGTCTCAACTCTGGACGTTAATATAAGTAAACTAAACTAACCATCAACAACTAGATCTTCAATGAAATTAAATTACAAGGGCAACAATTGAATTGTTTCGGAAAAGTAACTGTGAATTGCGTCCCCTGTTAGCACCCTGATATCTCTACGATAGTGTCCGATATTTTGAATGTCGTGAAATATCGTAACGATATTGTAGGACATTTTGTGTTAATAGGTTTCTAAACCTGATTACATCTAGACAAAATATTTACGAAACCTTATTTCGCAGAACTTACACTTCACAATGAAAAGTCAATGTTGTAAAAGTTATACTGGTCATTGTTTCGAGGATACCTTAATATTTAAATAATTTTTAACTCCAACATCACACATTTGCGATTTTGCTAGTCTTTTCACTTATAAGACCAACTCAATGATTTAGGAAGTGCTGCTGTAGAAAGACTGTAAATCTTCCCTACATTTCACGATATAAAAAACCCACATTTTCTGTTTTTACGACCTATTTGCACTAAATTATCATTAGCTTACTACAAGGAACACTAAAAGTAGAGAGTAAAGGAGTGGTAAAAATACGAAATAAAGAGCCGTGGAACACAATTTAACCCCCTCTTATCCGCGGTTATTTTCTGCCTCAGATTAGGCATTGCAGTGTCTTAGATCACAGTTGTCTTTTTTTCTACGACGTTTTGATTAATTTTTTAATAAATTAACTCAAACATATTTATTGCTGCAAATATTACTTATTTTTCCACAATCTTGCTTAATCATCCGCAAGATGTATCGCAAATCATTCTCATCGCAAAGATTTATTTTCCAGGAGTAATCATAGAATTGGAAAAAGTAATAACATAAGTTGTCCAATTTTAGAAGATGTTCATAATTTCTGAAGAAAATTCGTTCACCAAGTCAAGTACATATTGTATTAAGCAACAGCTACAGTGTGCAATTTAAAATATATCAATAAAAATATATAAGTAAGTAAAGAGAAAAAAATTGAGACTGGATGAGAGGATCTGAAAGATGTGGTTTTTGGATCTTGGTGATAGATAATTGATACCGCAGCTTTATTAATCTTCACTCCTAGATGGTATATTGAAAATGGCTAAAAGGTCATAAAACAATTGTCATAGAATTTCAAAGATGAATGTAAAATATACCTTAGAAATATAAATGACCATGCACACCCAATGGACAGTTTAGCTATATTATATAAAAACAGGCCACAAGAAAAGGGTTTGAATAGATAGAAGAAAGCTTGCAAATCTTTTTCTCTCTTTAACCACTTAACTTAACAGCCCGAGAAAACTCGTGCATCGAATTATCGCATTTTTGGTCTTAAAACTAAAATTTAATCATTAATTATCTTTATAATTTTACACAAAAATTACCTAGAATCCATAAACATCTCAAGTATTATATGCCTTCTGAGATGAATAGAAACGACAACCGATTTCCAAAACAGAAGGGAGCATCTTATAGCAAAGAAAATTACTAAGTTAAGTGGTTAAGACTACCTAAAATATAAACAAAAATTTCTGAATATTAGCCAGAATACATATATATTTCTTCGCTATTCGAAATTTTAAAAAAAGAACCTTACAGATTTCCTGAAAACTGCTTGCACAGAATCCTTTTTTTTTTTTTTGGTATAACAAAATAAAAAAATAAAGCATACAAAGAAAACCCATCATAAATAAATAATACCTAATGTTTGAAATTTAAAACCGTCGTTATGTAACGGATTTATGTTAGTAAAACTATATAGATATACCAAACGTTCAGTAATCGTTTCAGATCCATGAAAAAGAACTAGAAATAGAATCACGTTTGACAGTTTTTCTTTTTATTCTAACTTTTAACTATTCAGCTTTATTTAATAGATTTTCTTCATTTTTTATAAATATTTCCTATAAAAATTTAACAAACAAACGATCACATAATTAAGAAAACCATGTATAAGAATTTGAATCATTTAAAAAGTCGGTTCTTGAATAAAATCATAAAAACGTGATTCAAAATTTTATCGTTGCCTCATCCAGCTCTCCAGTTCACGGCACAAACAGAAAATTATTATTAGCCTTATTTTCTTAAAAATATACATTCGAAAAGATTATTGTATATTTACTCAGTTCTTTCATGGAAATATCATATTTCCACAATTTTATTTTCATGAATACTCCGCTATTCTGTAATCAAAAAAGTTCAACCATAATTGATTTTCCACAAACTACTCTTTCATATATCAAAAACACATTTACCTAATTTAAATTGGTATATAAATCCTAAATTGGTGACTAACAAGTTTCACCGCAAATTCAGTTTAGTATTTTTTAAGTATATAGTCAAAAAAAGATTAAATTATAACTCCACGAAAATACATATTCTATAAGAAGAGGAAATTATTTGGATGTCATTGAACCAGGAAATTTCTATTTAGAGACATCAAGAAATGATAAAAAAAGATGATATATTGAAAATAAATAACGTACATTATTATAAAAATGATAGTAAGAAAGGCAAAAATAAAGTTTTCTGAAAAGCCTTGTGAAGTTGACAACCGACGATTTCAGTAACTGGGATTTTATAAAAATTATATAAATTTATTTAATTATGCATTTTCAATATATTCAATCAACTTTTATTTATTTTATAACTTTCATCATAAACTTTTGCATACCTAAGGGATTGTGGGTTCAGTAATATTAAATATTATGAAAAAGCTACAATTCCTTCATTCGCAAGAATAAATCAAATTATAATTATATTTTTTTCCTAAAATTCTATTTAGATTAAGGAAATAAGTTCCCACTTCATTTTGATTACCTTACTAAAAATTGTACCAATAAAAACCTAACTGTATTCAATTAGACCAGTTTTATTTATGAGTTTAGTTAATAAAAATTTCAATTTCTGCGCTACATAATTACTTGAATTTTTAAAAATTTTTCACCATATAAAATGTTATGAATTAAAAAGTTAAACAAATTTAATAAATGTTTTTTAAATATGCTTTTGAAAGGGCACTAAAATATAAAAGTACTTTTATTTTAATTATTTTCAACTTTTTTGTCTTTAATTTATTCTTCGTTATTATAAATATTATAGAATCTTTAAATCATTTCTTTCTCAAATGCATTAACTAGTAGCGCTATTTGTACGTAATAAAAATTTAATAAACTTTTTACTAACTGATAATTAACCTTTAGGCTACGGGGACTTAAACCAGAAGAGTTGCGTTAAATGTGGGGAGTGAAATCCTCACTCGTGTCTGGTACAGCAGTTTTACCGACCCGCATTCAAAGGCAAAAAAATTTCTGGTACGACTGGAAAAAGTTAAGTTCAGAAAATATTAAAGTAGTATCTTAGAAAATACATAAGTATATAAAATTTCAAAACTATAGCGCATTGTGAAATGAGTGAAAAATCTATTACAAAATTCCTTCTTTATACAGATGAAACAAGTTAAATGAAAGTTTGTAAAATCAACTGCATCCACCTTTTACTTGAAAGTAAACTTATATCTATTTTTCATAGGCATATCGAAGAAATTTAAGTGAATTTTGTGGTAGTTATTTAAAATTTTGTACAAAGTTTTCTACAATAAGCGAATTCACTTAAATTAACGTAATTTCCGATCCATTTTTTAAAAGAAATTTTCGGTGAATCGATGCATGAGTTTTCTTCCCTAAACTTTATTAAACATTTTCATTTCACTTATTTATTTATTTTGAAATTTTGAACACTTGTACGGTCTCGTTGACAATGCATTATTAATTACATTATTAGTTAATCGATTAATACAATTAAATTTTGATTCCACAACAGTGCCGCCACCTGGTCGTGAATTCTAGAAACGTTGCTTTCAAGAGTCCATAATATTTATAGTAATAATTTTTAAATGAAAATCAAAAGTGTAGAAAGTAATAATAATATATAAATAATTCGTTAAATTAAAATAAAATAATAAATTATGTTTCTGAATCTTTATTTATTAAATTTATAATATATATATGTCATTCTTAAGAAGTCATTCTTAATTAATTCTTAATTAATTTATTTCTATACAAATGTAAGAAAAAAGGAATTTTCATGCGCAAGTTCTTTTTACTTTCTATACTTCAATTTCACAATCTTATAGCATTAAACTAAAAGGCAAAAAGGAATTTGTTTGATGAAATGGGTTTTCTCCTTATTTTTGCTTCTGATAATTATTGCTTTAAAGTTGTTCAGCACTAAATATGATAGAGTACTCACATATACGACCAATGTATGACCTTATTACCAATTTTGTAGCTTAATATATAACTTTAAAAAAATCCTTCAGTTAACCATTTAGTTGCTTGTAAGCATATTTTGGAGTTTGGTTTACATGAATTACAGATTTATGGGACCTCCACACATATAAAAAGTAATAAAGGAAAATGTAAAAAATAAATAGCCTTTATTCTGCTTTTCATAATATCTTTGCATATTAGAATAGTTAATCACTTGAAGAAACATTATCGGTACATTCCTGTATCGTAAATGGAGTCCCATCCAATATAGAATAACAAAAGTATCACTAATCGTTCAAACTTAAACATTTCAGGGATTGCAATAAACATTAACTACAAATTTCACAAATACACATTGAAACTTAATGCACTTCTCACTGTAAATTTGTGCCAAATTGATCTAAGGCTGTAAAACAGATATTTGGCCTTTTGCACATATGATATGATCGGTTTGCATAAAAAATTTTAAAGAGAAAAATTTTTAGCTTTCCTCATTTTTATACCCTTTTTTTATCTTAATGTTGATGAAGAATTTTCAAAATTCTTTTTATTCAAATAACAGAAGTCAGATAAACTGTAAAACAGACCATGAATAATTTGCCAGTGAGACGTTTTTATTAGTTACCAATGTCATAAATTGCATCTTTAGGGAGAAAATTTTATCGTTCGTTCAAACCATTATTCCAGAAACGTAAAGGCTTATCTTCATTTTTGGAAAAGGAAACGACCTTCACCCACATGCTTATTATTTCTCTCATTACAAACTTTACAGAGTTGTTAAATACGTGACAGATACAATAAAAGCGCACTGCACCAATGAGCAAACAGAATTGTATTTTCTGTTTCTTTCGTATAAATATAGCTGCACAGCAAAGACGTAATGATGAATAAAATGAATCGGCCTTTTTCGAATTTTTTACTGAATTGTGAAACGGCCATTTCAGATCACCGCTTTATTGAAGCGTTCTTTTCTAAAAGCCCCTCTAATATTTCCCATTTTTGCAGTGACCCGTTAGTGCTAAAAAGTTTCTTTTGAAGTGTGCTTTATGAACGCGACATTGAAGCACACAACTATTCCAAAATGAATGAATGAAAGTAAACGATAAGTCCCCCTTTGTTAGGAACCATAAACCTTAATCTTCATAAAGTGCAGCTGGATATGAAGGCGAGAAGGAAACCGTATATGCACAAATATTTTATAGGGTACTTAATTTTCTCTGATTTTTAGAGTGGCCGGTGAATAGACCACTCTATTTCAAAACAATTCAAGTAAATACAGTAAGGCACCGTTTATACGTTTCTCATTTATACGTCGTTTCATCATAGCACCGATTCATTCGTCTTTATTGCAATGATAAAGTGCTTCGTTTATAAGACGCAAAGCTTCGGTTATACGTCGTTTTCCTTAATTCTAAAATATGAAAAATCCCTTCTTTCCAGTATGTGAACTGTGATAAATATACCATGATTTCGAAATTATTCACAATTGATGAATTAATAGAAAAAAATTGTCTGGCGCTAATTTAAGCGATTATGAAGAAATTATTCCACCTTTCTTTAAAAACGCAGTGGACTCCATTGAAAAACTTCAAATGAATAGTGAAAAAACATTCAATGAATTTAATTCGATTCATAATGATGTACTTAATGTTTACAGACAATCAGCATGTCAGACGACGGTTACAAATTTTCTTAATTAAACGCCTGCCTGCATACGCATAAATCATGTAAGATATGTATAATTAGTACTCAAGATATGCATTAAAGGTATGATTTTTCTCACTTTCATGATAAATGTTTTATTTTCAAATTAAATTATTGATTTTCATACTATGTAGTATTATACTAGTACTATCTTAAACAACTTTCAAATTAATACTTTTAAATGAATTTGCATTAGTAGTAATAAACTTATAATAATCAAAATTGTTAAGTAAAATTTCGATTATACGTCTTTTCATTCATACGTCGTTTTGCGTCAGTTCCTTGGAAGACGTATAAAGGGTGCTTTACTGCACCGCAGCACAGGAGATTACAAAAAAGAACCAAACAAAACAACTATTCTGAAAGTATTTTTAGGCCCAAAATTTCCACAATTTAATAATGCAAATACAAGCCTATTCGTTTTTTTATTATCAGAAATTATTTTTTGTTACCAATACGTCTCGTATTAGCTTAATATTAACTCGTGACAGCTAAATATTCAAAACCAATAAAGTGACATTTGATTATCAGCTTATTATACAACATCATTGCGATGCCATTAGCTGTTTGTAATTTTTATGACACCGACATAAGCACAAAACGAGAAACATTAATGCTTTAATTGAAAAAAAGTAATAAAAGTTATCATTGTTCATGTGAGTCATTAGCAAAACAGACTGTCACAAAATATTATAACTTTGAAATTAAGAATACTCACAATGTAATCATTTTTTAGCTCAAATATTCATATTATTGTCATTGTAATTTCTTAGATTTCTTTCATATTAATGTACCTCCATTTTTAATCTTTAGCTGCAAAGGAAAGAAAATATGCTCTGCTCTTTCAAAAAATGAAACAGTCATTAAAAAAACTTACTTTTAATCATAGTTGCGTCGATTGTTCATCGCGACCTCCATTCAATCTAAATATTTTTTCTCCTTAATTATTTCAAGAATTTGAAGAAACAATACCTCCGAATATAGGGGAAGAAATCTTTACCCATCGGATAGCCAGGCATGTAAATCTTTCAAATAGATCTAATGAACGCAATAAACAAAATCATCCGTAAGGGAAAAAATATTATTTTGCATAACAATGACTTCATTTGCTAGGAAAAATTTCTAAGAATCATGCATTTTTCTAAATATTGAATATTTCTTTGGAGTTCCCAAGAAAACTTACGATAGCTTCTGTACATAAACTGATTACCTTATGTTTGTAATAATTAAGATTACACATTATATTACGCATTGAAATATGCATGAGATTCGATTGTGTTACCAGGAGATAGCAGGAAAGCAAATTTTTATATTGCATTCTTCCATGAACTGGTTCTACAGATTTGCATGTTTTCTGAATTTGAATTAATGCTAGAAGGAATAGAAAAATTTTCTGTTACGAACAATCTTCACTTTTCCTAAACCATATTGAAGGGAATTTATTTTTTAAACATGAAGAAAATCTCATTTCATTGAAAACTACCCTATGCCTCTACAATTAAGAAAAAGTTTTTAAAGTATAAAGAAATGATTCTCTAAATCACCATCAATTACTAAATCTTTACTTCAAATTATAAGAATAACTACATGACGAATAATATATAGCGAATAAAGAATAACAAATTCTATGCAAGTTAATGTGTGTTTTGCCATCTGGATAAGGCTTATACAAAGAAATTTCAAACTTTTAAATAATATTCTTAAAGTTTTTCTCCATTCTATTCAATACAAAGTCGGCCGTTGCATAAAATGTCTTGTAGATTTGTCAGCTTGCTGTATGTATCTGGTATAGCAGGAGGCGATACTACACGTCAATCTAAAAATTATTTATTTTCAACGCAAGCAGAGAGTGAATAAGGAAAATTATAAGACGATAAAGCATAAACATTTTCAGATGTATAACAGTGTTATTATAAAATTGTCTGAAATCGTGGTGGCCTGGTGACAGAGTTTCTACAGCGAGATAAGAAGGAAAAGAGTTCAAGACACTGTTCCTCTAAAATTATATCGTGTATGCGAAATTGATACATTTTTATCTGTAGGGGTTTTAAGCGGGACTTTCATGATCAAGCCGTGCTATTCCATTTGTCGCACATCGTACAAAACCCTTCGTCAATGGCAAAATCCAATGAGCATAAAACTGAAATCTGTTAGTCGGTTAGGGTAAGACAGCCTCTCTCACAAAAGCGGAAACGCAAAATAAAGGAAAAGGAGTGGGAGTCTGGAGAAATCAATGTGGGGGAACTTTTAGAAATGGGGGAAAAGGAGGAAGCGCTGTAGCTTAGGGGATTGGGTTGCCCGCAGGTGATATTTTTCCAGGTGGCACAGTCCGACTGTGAATGGCCCACCAAATGTTATGAGGTAAATTGGAACCTGTCTGCTAAGAAGTCCTCCAAATGGATTGGATCCGGATGGATTAGATCAGGATGGATTGGATCGATGGTGAATGTCCAGCTTTAACGTCATCTCTCTGATACGGTTAGGATTTACGAGGACATTTCAGGAGTCGCTCTCGTCATTCGACAATGGTTCAGAATTAATAGGTTCGTCCAAAATTACCCTCATGTAGCTTCAAACCGAACCATTGATCTAAATAACCTACACTTTGAACTTCTTTCATGAATTTCAAGTTTTAAAATTTATTAAAGGAAGAGAAATTCCAAATCAGATTGTGTGGTTCTGTAGCAATTCGGTAATTATTTTAAAAATGTGATGGATATCAAAACCAAATTCAACCAGCTAGAAATCTATGCATCGATTCCGCATATCCAGTGTTTTAGCCGTCACAGTGTTCTGACCGTTAATTCGAATCTTAAATTTACAGATTTACAAACCAATATCTTGAACATTAGTCCGAAAGATCTCATTATCCGACCTCATGTCGTTCTGTCTGGCTGATTTAATGTGTGTCTTTGCGCTCATCCTTTCCAAGCGCATAGGAAACACCTTAAATGCCTTATATTGCAACTCGTCATTTGGTACAAAGGAAAATTGGAAGATGGGTAATTATTGTGATACAAAGG
>BGPR01039809.1:0-14172 GCA_013235015.1 Araneus ventricosus
TTTTATATTATGCTTTTTCTCCTGGCTGAGGAGTTCTACAAATGCTATTTTTGCTGTTAATTTTGTTTGGAATTCGTTGATTTTTCTTATGCAAAAAACTATCGGAATATTATCAGAACCCAGTTAAAGCGACACTCTTTTAAATCATAACCTCTATTTATCGCCAGTGCTAAAAAAGTCGCAGCCAAATCAAAATAATATTAAGTAAATCTCATGATACTGTTGTCTGATTCCAAAGCCTCATGGTATATCCATTATTTGACTTTTGACTTGACTTCTTCATGGCTATAATTTAATAAACACATTTAAATTATTGCAGAGGAAATTCTTGTAATAAAAAATGAAATAAGACAAAAGAATTGATTAATTGTTTATCACCTTATGTACAATTAAAGTATTACGCATTCATGTATGTTTTGCAAGAAATGACAGTTTAATCGAAGTTAATAGTGCTTTAAATCTAAACATATTAGTTTAAAGTCACTATTCAATCATTAAACATTCATTATGATCTAGTTAACTGAAGCATGCAGAACTAATTATAAAGAAAGGTGCATATATAGAAGACATAGATTATTTGAAAATATTTTATTACAGCAAAATCATTCACAGATTTAACAGTCCAGGATTGACACCTTCCCACGTTTTCTTTTATTTATATGGCATATACCATAGAGAAATATCTGTGTTATTATTCTTGCAGAAAAATTATGTGATTAATAAATTGTGCCTATTAGATAATCATTGTTTAATAATAGTTAAACAAAATAAAATATTATTATAACTGTTAACTCTTTGCTTTACAGGACCTCCAGAAAGGCCAACTCACTTAGAATTAATTGAAGTCAGCTCTGACAAAGTCACTTTGAGATGGCAAGAAGGTTTCAACGGTGGTTTCGCCAACACTGAATTCTTGGTCACGTACTTAAACACCGAAACTGGTCGTTCCATGAACGAATCCTGCAGATCTCAGAACCTCTGCCAAATTACTGGTTTGTTCTTTTTATAAATATTGAAATAGATATTTTTTGGAAAGTTTTTTTTTTGATTATTGTAATAAAAGGATTTATTAAAAAAAACATAACACCTGTAACATACCAAAAACTAGCGGGAGTGGTCTCCTTTTAACTTTCTCATATACTTCTAACACATGTGGAGAAAAAAATAAGCTAAAAGGCAGTGAAAGGAACAAGAACCCCTAACGCAGTGGAGGGGAAATAAAATAAGTGAAACGTCATACCACGATTTCTGAAGGTCGTCCAACGCGGAAGTGGAATTAGAAGCTGGCATGATTACCAGTAGGGCTGGGTGTAATATAAAGAAAATGAAATTTGCAATTTTAATGCCTTTTTTTTTTAACTGATTGACACAAAAATTGGACACAAATCTACCATTAAGGTAAGAAGGCCACATACCAAATTTCATTTATCAAAGTAATTTTTTAAAGAAGTTATTGCGTTCAAAAGTATGCGATTATACAGACAGACAGTCAACTCTTTGACGGATTTGGTCCAAAATTTGATACAAACCTAAATTCCTGATGATAAAAATGTGAGCCAAATTTTATCCACCTAGCTATTTAAGTTTGCGAGTTATTGTGTTCACATTAACACAGACAGACTTCCCATGGACGGATTTGGTCCAAAATTTGATAGAAACCTGCAAATTTTGTGTAAAGACCACATACTAAATTTCATCCCTGTAGCTGTAATAGTTTTTGAGTTACCGTTTTCACAGACAGACATAATTCCTAAATTGTGTTTTTCGGACTCTGGGAGGTCTAAAACATGGAGATTCGTCAAAATCTCGAGCTCGATTTTTTTGACAATATTTTCTCTTCGCATACGAGAAACTAATAACAAATTTCCAAAAAATAACACCTCTGTATTATTTTAAAATAACATCTTTGTATTGCTATCAAATTCAAAAAATAACATCTATGTATTTTTATTTCAGGTTTATCTGCAAACACAGAGTATCACTTTAAGGTCATAGCTGTAAATCCTCGTGGATACAGTCCGTATTCAGAAGATTTATCTGTTACTACAAAAGGTATTTTGAAATATGTATTATTTGTATGCATAGAAAGGGTCAGACTATTATTTGTTGCTGCATGCTGATGCATTGCATGTTTGTAGTATTTATTCAATTTAATGCACGTGTTAATTTATTTTTGAAGTTGTTTATTTTTATTAGCTTTAGATAGCTTTGCTTTGTTTCTGAAAGCACAGGCAAGGCATGAAAGTTGTTAATATTTTTTTTCTTCTAAAAATAATAGTCCTTAAAAATCATCTGAAGAAATTTTTGTTTAAAAACAACTGAGTCCCAATTCTGCACTTTCGAGAAGTAGAATAGTAGATGTGAAAATATTCATGATATGAATAGAGCATTTTTGTAAAACACAGTACTTTAAAATCCTTTTTAAATCCAAAAGGAATTCCTGTGTTTAAATTCTAATAATAAGAAAAATCAGGAACTAGAATAATTAAATAGAATTCCTTCTAATTCTTACAAATTTAATAAAGAAACAAAAATTGAATTTTCATTTTGTAAAGTGAGAGGCAATTTCTAGAAAAAATTCAAAGCATTTTTTAAATGTAATAATTTTAAATGGTAAACATTCTCTTATATAAATTTAAATGTTATTTTTAAATAGAAAGTCTTTCTATATATGTGTGTTTTGTAGATTGTATCGACATTTAAACATGGACATAATAAAAAGTTACATAGTTAGAAATATTTTTATTTAAAAAATTCATATAAATGGAATTGTCATGAATTCGTTATATTTTCGTTTTTGTTTCAGTAAGTATTGTGCCATTCAATATTGTAGTTGTGAAGCTTTTTAAGTTTTAACATACTATTATTGAAATATAATAGTAACAATATTTTGTTACAAATATTTAATTATGTGTAGTTGTTTTCTTATAGTTTTTTAAATGTTGTTTATTTATATTTAAACAAGTTAACTTATCAGTATTTTAAATAAACATGTTTTACTCTGACCAAATGAAGAAAACAGCTGGTATATGTTCTACATAACAAATTACACTCATATTGGCAAAAAAAGAATTTTTTTCACTTAACACAGCATGCTTTTTGGGATTCTTTACTACTGCTTAAGCATTTTTGCTTACTAACCATCAATACCACATAATCTGGCAACTATTACTGAGTTTCATTTGAAAAAATGTACATTACTTTATAGTTCTCATTACTATAATGCCTTTTGAGCTGTGTACTAATTTTATGTTTCTTTCTTTTTTGCAGTGAATTTAAAAGGTAAGCATTAGAATTTGATTCGATTTTTACCTCAAAATTAATCACATCCTAATATTTATTTAATTTTTTTTCATTCTCTCCTCTAACACACCTTTAGAATTCCATCTCCTTCTCTGTACCAGCTGTTTTTCTTCGCTAGTTTTTTTAAATTATTATTTTGTCCTTATTCATTAAAAAAGAAAAAAGGAATAAAATTTAGTTACTCAGCTGAAGTTTTTACACTGTCTGTAATATAGTGTGGACCTAATGTCACTTATATTAGATTATAACATGCTGTTTTGATTGGGAGATTATTTAGCCTTGTTTAAAATGAATTAAAACTAAATAGAGTGATTCTATTTTTTAAATTTTAATTTAAGGGATTTTAAAAAGTTCGAAATTTGGCAAGATTCATATTATAGCAGAAAATATATTTAGTTGATAGTTCGTTCTTCTCTCCATGTTATATATATATATATATATATATATATATATATATATATATTGCGCAGTGGTAGTGGTGGTGGTGGTGGGGAAACCGAGTAGAGTTAAAATGCATAGTATGTGGATAATTTAAAGTGCTTTTGCTTTTTATTTTTATATCTGTTATGTGTTGTACTTTTATGTCTTTTTGTTCTGTAAATATATCAATATGCTGCAAAATGTGTGTGAATATGCTGTAAGAATTTTGTTTTAACTGACTATCTCAATGAGAGTAGCTGAACCATCTTGGAATTCTTTCGAGTATTAGCTTGACATATAACATACTTTTTTTGTGTCAACCCATTTTGAAACATTTCTCATGATTCCATTAACTTGTTTTATAATTATAAAAATCTTGAATCTGTTTTTAGATGTTAATATAACTTGAAATTTTCCCTTTTTTCTTGCAGACATGCCCAGGCCCACAGAAGCTCAATTCGATCGGGATACTGGATATTTGACTTTCCATGTAGAACCAAGCTCACTCAAATTATTGGCTAAGGTCAGTAAAAGTGTTTTTTTAATCATTCAAACATTTTACCTTATTCTGTACAAATTTTTTAAAATTTTCAAATGACATTTATGTAATTCGGTATAAATTAATATAAGAAATATAGGAAAATATTTAAAATCAGTTTATATGAAATTAAATAGCAATTAATTGGATCAAAGTACAAATATTGGTATTGAATACATGAATGACTTAGTTTTGCAAAATAGGATCTTAAAGCAAGGAAAAATTTACACATTTTTATTTAATTTGTTTCATGTTTGTCAAGATGGAATTTTGAAAATTTTAAATTTGTTTAAGTTTTGAAATTTGTACACTTGTGTGTTCTCGATGACAAAACACTAATTGAATAATTTTCAGAACTTAATTTTAAGTCAGTTGACTAATTTAATTAAATTTTGGTTCCAAATGAGTGCACCACTTGGTAGTGAATTTATGTAACTTTTTATTAATATTTTTAATAAGATTCAATACTATTTATAATATTGAATTATAAATCAAAGACTAAAATCTAGAAAATAATTCTACTTTTTAGTACACTAGTAAAAGAATATTTTTTAAAAACAGTTTTGTTAAAACTGTTTAAAAACTGATATTAAACCTTACAAATTGTTCAGAGAAGTAGAATCAAACTATTTATTAACCCTTTGCACTTTAAAAGTAATTAGATGCCTAATTATTTACTGATTTGAAGAGCTCGTATTATTGCTCTGGATCATAAAAAATATGTTTGTGTAAGTTCATTTTTCCTGAAAAATTATTCTTGCAACATTGTGGGTAGTTTTATAAACCATCATCAAGAAACGTCAAAATAATTCCTTCTCGGGGTTTAGTAATTTTCTCACCCGTGGCAACCTTCAACCCAGACATCTAGAGTTTGAATTTCCTCTAAGACAGCATAGATGGCACCACCTCTGCTGAGAAAACCAGTGTTTTCCTTTCCTCTCTCCATCTTTCTTCTTTCAAGGCGCGTGATACGAAATTGAGACAGTTCAACTTCTTAGCATCTGATAAGGTCAGCTGACCAAGAACCTCAGGTGAAGATCTTAATTAGGTTCAACTCATCAAATTAGGGGCAAATTGCAAATTTGTTAGGAGTCGAAGATTGTGGCCCCCAGAGGCCATGCGCTTTGTCCACCCACCCCATCACTGTCTCTGTGGGTAGTTTTATAAACCATCGTCAAGAAACACCAAAATGATGCACCATCTAGAATGGTGATCGAGAGTCACCTCTCGAGTGCGAAGGGTTACAGCGTAAAGCAGTCACTCTTCACAATAAATATGTTAATATTGTCTGTAAAGAATCTTCTTTTTTAAGAAATAATTTCCTTCAGATCGAGGCCAGACCTGTCGGTACCGAGATGTGGGTGCAACAAACTGTCATATCGGTCATCAGGCAGATAGAAAAAGTTCAGCTTAATCCACCCGATGAAGGATTTTCTGATGTCCGTGTTAAGCTGTGTTTGGAAAGCAATGATTCCTGGTGTGGTGACGCAAAACTTGCCAATCCTTTAGAAGGTAAATATTATTTTCTTGTCTCTATACATCACATTCAAATGCTGCATTGTTTGCATTTTCTTTCCTTCCAGTATTACTGTCACACATACAGGGTGGGCCAGCAGGTAATGTTTGAAACGAATTGGAATTTTAAAACAAATAAGAGTGATGAAAAGATTTTAATGATATATATTGAAATTACAGTTAGCAATTAACCCCTTCGCTTACAATGACGAGTCTGGCATGTACATCGAGTTACAGAATTTTTGATATTTAAATTGGTAATAAAGTCAACGTAACAATTAATTCCAAATACAAAAATCACCTGGACACGCTTAAATGTCTCAAGTATCTTTTACCATCTTAAATAGTTGGAAATAATAATAAATATCACAAATGGGTGGCGGCATTTTATTAGGAGGTTAAATAAAATCGTATGCTAAGGGGTTAATGATAAAGGGGTTCGAAGTGAGGCGGTTCTGGATCCATCCATCACGCATGAGCAGAGTTCGCTGTCAATCGTGTGGACTGCAGTCCTTTTGTCCGATTAGTTCTTGTTGCGAAACTCCACCTGCCATGCCAGTTGCACTGTCTTAACATTTTCATAGCATTTGGCCATTTCGAGTGCAATAAACACTCGAATATCTGTTAAATATTTATTAATTTCCACTTGTGACCATTACAACACACTTAAATTCACCGCTCACTAACAAAACACACACCTATAGAATTGCCCGCTCTAATGATCATGTGCACCAAGTTTGGTCTCGCTTGCTCGCAGCTAGCGCCATCTATTAGATTGTTTTCCAAACCTTATCCACTGGGCCACCTGGTAGACATTTGTAGGAAAATTTTCGAGCCTGTCAAGCCAGAAAACAATGTCACATTTTTATTTTTTTTTTTTTAAAAAAGGAAAACTAAGAACAAACAGCTGTAGTGAATTTAAATAAAATCAAAAATTCTGGCTTAGCTCTATTCGCCACTGCCCTTTACATATTATGAAAAGTTTTAAGGAATGAGATTCATACGATTTAAATTTATTACTGAGATTTCTTACAGTGTTTTCCTCTGAAGTTTTGTTCATGACTTTATTCATTTTTTCCCCACCAATTTCAGAGGAACTGCCAAATCCAAAAGATTCAAGAGCAGCTATTTCATCCGAAACATTAATGGTTATTGTTGGCATCATCGGTGTTACTTTTCTGATTTGCATTGTTCTAGCAATCTGTTGCTGCTGGAAGAAGAAAGTTAACCACAAAGGTAGAAAAATATTAAATGTTCATGTTTATCTGATAATATATGCATTAGTGTAAATATAATTTTTTTATCTTGAAATATCGTAGTTAATAAATAATTCAAAAAGGTTAAATGTATTTAAAACTAAAATTGCATTTTCATAATTATCTTTTTGTGCATTTTGAATTCTAATAAAAGTAGTTTTTTCATTTCTTAAAATATTTTCATATACTTATTGCATATAATAATATTGCGATTAGAATTTTAACATAAGAAAATATTTTGCAATTTACTTTAATTGTGCAAATTTGTTTTTCTCCTGTGGTGTATTCTTATTTTATAAATAAGAAATTTGCTAATGTAATTTTTTTTCTTCACAATTTAAGGATTTGATTGTATTCTAAGCTAATGGACTTTTCTTATCTTTTTGCATTTTAGAAAAGAAAGAATTTGAAATGGAAACACAAAAGTAAGTTTCTTTTATGTGCTTTTGTTTGAACTTTTAAAAATGTTAAATTAAATGTGTTTGTTGATTAAGAATTAAGTGCTTTTACTCTTTAATTTTTTTAAATGTCTGAATTTAAGATTACTTCTCTTAATTTACTGTTTATACTTATATTGTTTGTATGCTTTGGGAAAGTTAATTACAGTTGGCTTTAGTTTTGGCATTTAAAACATTGTGCTAAATTACAGATATGAGCTATCTGAATGATTCACAAAAATAGCTTAATGATTCGTGAAAGTACATCCTATTAACACTTTGAAATTTGTTAGTGTTAATTATTCCAAAAATTTCAATTTACTTCTGCAAGCAGAATTTTAATTTAATTCAAAATTATGTCATTTGCATTGTTTTATGTCATTCATGCAAGCAGAGGTAGCCTAGTGGTGAGGTTTTGCCTTTGGGGCTGGAGGGGTCCAGGTTCAAAAATCAATTCCACTTTACGTAAATCAGGCCCACATCTATGGCAGATCTTAAATGTCCTCTCATTGGCATGGTGCAGAAATTTGGAGAGAGAGGTGCCAGCTCAGGTGTTGCCTCTTTATCTGACTTAGTTCAAAAGTATGAGGTCCATCATAAAATAACCTTAGTGTTGCTTCAAAACGGGACCTTAATATAACTAATCTAATCTACCTTTATGTTTTTATGTAAAATTGATGTATTTTAGTATACCTGATGTGCCCACAACTATTTTGAATCACCCTGTAAAAGTCAATCATATGTTTCTATTATTACTTCATTTTTTAATTTTAAAATATGCTAAGATAAATTTGGAAAGTGAATGTCAAAGAACAGAAAAATTAAGGGAAATTATGCAGTAATTATAAGATTGTGGATTCTTTTACTTACATTCCACTACTCAAAATTGGAACATTGTGGTCAGAGACAGAGAAAGACTCAGAGGTTCAGTTCTTTCATTAATGACATATTTTGTTACTATGGGACACAGCACACACAGTTGACATAAAAAAACACAAAAAGAAGATGTTTAAAGATTAATTAGACATCATCATGTCACCATAGTCTGTCACTACCAACTCAACTACGGATCTTTCCAGACAAAACCCAACAGATTCAACCTGACGTTAAAATGCCAGCCTTCTATATGCAATCTCTCTAGTTAATGCTTCAACCTCTTCTCTGCCCAAAAATGGCGTTTACCTTCTCCTCATCTCCGGAATGCAATAGGGTTATCGTTCTTTTGACGGATGAGAAAGGGTTGCCAGAATTGGTGCGGCTTACAGTAATAATGCGGCTTTTTGTATTGAATTAAAAAAGAGATTATTTTTTTAAATTCAAACTGTTACTTATCTTTTAAATTCTAGATGCTGCTTATCTTGTACTAACAAGCTGATTTTCTTTCTAGTCCTCGACCAAAAGCAGTGACGCCTCCCTACTTCCCCGACGGCGTGGTGAACAAGGGGCTGGAAAGCGTGACAGACGACATCCACAAAGCAGGTATCTACACAACCAATACGTCAGGCATCAATGGAGGGATGAATGGCCATATTCCGTCGAGCAGCCACCCTCATTCTGGTGAGATTATGTCACAATCTATATCTGCTTTGAGAAAAAAGCAAAAGACTAACAAAAATCTGCCTACCCCCTTTCAAGTCTTCGCTGGTATCTGCTTGGCCATTTATCCTGCCATTTCTTCTTCTCTTCTTTTCTGTATGCTTGTCAAGTTCTCGACTTCTTGCTTTGATTTCACTCGATGCAAATAGTGTTCTCTAGTCTGTCTAGTTAGTTTCTTTGATTTGTGTACTGTCCATCCATCACAACCTGGGCTGCTGTAGAAGCTGAAGCAGTCTTTAGCTGATTCTTATTAACAAATTTTAGGTAAAAAAGTGGAAGTTAATCATTCACATTAATTGCCTTTGCTTAATTAAATCTGTATGCTATTTACTCTGGATGGGTCCTTATATCCTTTAACCCAGCAGTTCCCAACCTTTTTGGCTGTGCAGACAACCTGTTGTGTAAAAAATATTTTTAGGACCACTAATTAAATATACAAGTAAAAACAGATAATATATTTATATACATATGTACATTATATGCATGTATAATGCACATATGCATAAAAGCAGCAAATAAAAAGTAAAGCTTAAGCAATTGTAAGCTTGTTGTAAAAGGATTAAAAATATATTGTTTATTAAGCAAAAAACGAGTGAAAACTCCTGAAGCTCCCCTGACTTCGATTCTTGACTGGTGTTCCGTGGCCCACTAATACGCTATCCGAGGCTCACAGGTTGGGAACCGTTGTTTTAACCCATTAATGCTCAATTTGCATTTTTTTCGATAATATTTTATATATTAATACTAGATGTCGTGAAATCAGCTGGTAAATTGCTTTAAAAATTCCTGCCTAAAAAATTTATATTTTAGTGCCCTCCCAAACCTAGCATCCCTATTCAGGGATATAATGCAAAATGCCAGAAAGAATCTATCAAAATTGAAATTTATGTGAAATTAAAAAAAAAAAAAACATTCTTGCGATTGTATTTACTGTTATATTTGTTAAATGTAAGTAAATTAATGGACAAATAATTGAGAAAACTTACCCTTTTCTAGAATCTACTAAAATTGAAATTTATGTGAAATTAAAAAAAAACATATTCTTACAATCGTATTTACTGTTATATTTGTTAAATACAACTAAATTAATGGATAAATAATTAAGAAAGCTTACCTTTTTCTTCTTGACATTGCAAAATACTACTTTCGATTCTGACATAAAAACCAAAAGGTTCATTATCACCGAACGCTCGATATGTGCTGCCATCGAGTGAATCTAAAAGAAACGAATATATAAAAATACATTTCTGTAAAATTCATGTTGGAAAAATAATTCCTTCGAGTTTAAGATGCATTTTTAGAACTATCTCTAGAAAGGGATGCTTGGTATTAATGGGTTAATATCAATTAGTGTTTATTTATATTTATATTTATTTTTCATTATCTAAACTTTATTTCCTAACTCGATTCGGTTTGTATTTATTTTACTACATTTTAGGCATTTAAAATAGATAGAAGTAATGAAAACTTTATGTTTAATCTTCCATCACACAAAATTTGTCAACTGGAAATAAACTCTCCTAAAATAATGTTATCTGTCTGATTTCCACAGCAAGCAAAACTTCTTAAAACTCAATTCGTGATGGATGGATAGTACGACTTATGCTATTTATTGACATATTATATTAATTAAAGGTGTTTATTGATAAATGTTTATAAATGCTTTTCTTAATCAGATCTTCAACGATTAAATGCTTTATTTAAAGATTCTAGCTCTCTATATGCAATTTTAGCTGCTTAATGTATGTGCTATGCAGCTTAAAACAGTAAAATGAAATATATAATGGAAGCTTAGCCTATTTATTTTTTTACTAATTTGAGGCACAGAGAAGAATTTTATTTGCAGCTTTTTAAGTGATTAATTTCTTAAAGCTAGTTTTCCAGCTTCTTTGAAAGGCTGTAGAAATACTACTCAATGATTTATGTGAGATTTAATATCAAATTATGTAATGAGAGAGCTATGTGAATTTTTAAATATATGTCAAAAAATTATTTTTAAAAATTTGTGTTATTTATATTATCTTTTATATTTGAGTAATTCTTTTAGTGTGGAAATGTGATAATTTTGCTATAGTTATTGATAAGTTATGTTGGCATTATGAGGAAAGCACTACATCATTGCATTCATAACATATATACTGAGGAACTTGATTAATTCGAATTTGACAGGACTACAATAAAAATTCGATTTCTCCAAAAATTTGGAATTAAAAAGAAAACAGTCTTAAAATGAGTGAAGCAAGTGAAAATGACAGCATTCTAAATATTTAACAGATGTGTTTTTTTATAAATAATTCGTAAAATACTCCATAAGTAATTTTTAAAAATTAAGTTATAATAATAATGATTAAATATTTTTATTATTTTAATAAACAAACAGTATACAGCACTTTGAATACAATAACTGTACAATAAAATTTCGAAATAAACTGTACAGTTTACCAGTTATCATCTAACATGCACAAAGTTTTTTTTTTAAGGGAGAAACTTAAGATTGCTTCTTTAATTCACTCAACAGTAAAGTTGTTGATTGAATTAAAGACCTTAAAAAATTATTCACTTATGATCCCTGAGTACACAAGGTCTTGATTATTTAATTAACGAAATCAATTCAGTAAAAAAACCAAATTTTTCACAATTTTTAGTTTTGAACTCAAACTAACCAAAATAAATTCGAATTATAGACAATATTTTAATATTATGTTAATAGGAGATTAGAAAGATCGGAGAAAATTTCGAATTGAAAACGTCCGAGTTAGTCAAATTCCACTTTAAAACTAAGAAAACTGTTATATTTCAATTAATATCCAGATTCAAGATATAGAAATTTTGAGATAAATTGAGACACTTATCAATTCATCTTAGAGAAATGCTTTATATTTAGGGCTTTCATATTTATCTCAACTTAGCTTGTCATGTACTATAATGTAATTGCACTAAAATGTTGAATTATATAACAACTATTAGTTTTAGAAATAAAATAAATTTTATATATTCATTTGTTAATTGAAATAGTGAGTTATTTTGTAGTAAATAATAGCTTATTTTCTGTCAGTGTTCTTAACATATGTAATTTATTTAAAAACAGTGAGTTATTTAGTAGCGACTTTGAACAGTTAATATGGTGTGTTTTTCTTGTTTCATTCTATTTTACATTGCTGCCTGAAAAGCCTTAATAGCAATTCAGGTAGAGGGATGTACAGAGGCAAGTGTCAAATTTATTTTAATTCTTTTTTCCCCTTGGAATATTATACAGAATTAAGTGGTAACGGTTGATTTTGTTATCCTAAATATATTTACCTTGTACTATAGGCAGTGGTGGCTCGTCTCTAAGATTCAGTACCCGCTTCAATTATTTTCAACATATTCGCTTATCTTTCGATAATCAATTGATTCATTATTTGAATTATTCATCATTTCGAACATTCGATAATCAATTGATATGAAAAAACTATAATAAGATAATAATATTAAAAGAAAAATGAAAATGACACAATAAGTAGGATTACAAGGAAAACAGCATTGACAAGTGCTAATAATTGATTAATGTGCATGACAAAGTGATGCGTTATGGGATGGATGTGTCATTGATAGAAAAGTAAAAAAAAAAAAATTAACCCTTTCAGGGGGGGGCAGTGGTTTCTTTTCGAAACCACCCTTTTAAGAGCTTTTTTTCTTAGACAGGCAATAGTGATATATTTTCATGATATATTTTAAAAAATCAGTTTTCAATATTCATGAAGGAAACAGATGGCACCGGAATCTCCATCATTTATTTATTTAATTTATTTTATAGATTTATACACCTATTAACACTTTGCGGGGCAAGGCATTAAATTTTTTGAAATACGATGAAAAACATCATTATGGGCTTAGTTTATTGTCTGGACATAGAATCTATAAAAACTTTTTTTTTAGACTTACTTCATTCCGAGGGGGTGGGGGTCCCCCTTTGGGATCACCTCCCTCATATGAGAAACCCCTTAGATACAGCCACCTTGGTACACTCAAAAAATATTGTTCAATCTTACAGAAAATCATAAATTAAATTTTCAAAAAATATTGGAGGAAAATTTTTCGAGTTAATTTGCTAAAATTGCAAACTTCAAGAACTGAAAAAATTTCTTATCTCTGAGTTAAGGAATTTTCCCAAACTTTATCTCTAATAATTCCGAAACGAATTTTCCATTTATAGTTGAATTTAACTGTTAAGAAGTGAGTGAAATTAGGTGTGCCATCAGCTGGCACACTGTGCCGCAAAGGGCTAACATCATTTTAATGAAAAATATAAATTTGTGCCACTGAAAGGCTGTGTATTTCTACGATACTTTTAGCAGCATTACTCATTGCTTAGGTGACCAGCCGCCACTGATCATAGTCATTTTATATTAATCAAGATACTGAGCTTAATAGTTCAACAGCTGCAATTATTAGCTGTATTAAGTACAATTATTCGACTTCCTCCTGTTAATTGAATATAAAATTCTTTTCGTCATTATTTATTCTATTTTAGAAATTAGTGAATACCTTTAGATTAAGATTAACTGTTGGATAATCATTTATTTGGTTAATCTAATGCTAAATGTTCTACAAAGATGTGGAAGATGGAGTGAAGAAATAGTAATTCTTTTCAAAAATACTGATGTTTTCCCTTCCACATCAGGTATGATGTACAATCCCGATCCTGATCAGAGCCCATGCAGTGCCCTGGATCACTCCGAGCCTTGGCTGAAGCCTACCGACGACATGGGTACTGAGGGATCCTACCAGCCATACGACTCGAGGCTGCCGAATGGCTATTTCTATCCTGAAGACTATCAACCCCTCACAGAAGAAATGATGAATATGAAGAACAGGGAGCATTTACGTAAGTTTTTAATGCGTTTTAGTGTTCGAGGAGCAGATTTATTTCTTCTACTTTTCTTTCAGTTAAAGACTTATATTGTCATCGTTCAGGTAGAAGTCACTAAGTCCACAGAAACCTTTTGATAGACTACTGCAGTCAATTATTAGAATTTGCAATTGATTATTTCGTGATAGAAACCTGATGTCACTAAGTCCACAGAAACCTTTTGACGGACTACTGCAGTCAATTATTAGAATTTGC
>BGPR01039812.1:0-14171 GCA_013235015.1 Araneus ventricosus
GGTGGTGGAGGGACCCAGAGACACACCGTTAATATATCCCCAGGGGAAGCGATTGCCCGCTTTCTCATCCGTGTACTCGCGGTGACCCCCCGAAGTAAGCAAGCCGAAGTAAATAAAACCACCCCACTAAATATAGTCGGCGATCTGAAGAAAGAAAAGCCTAAGCTATCTTGCATCCCTTCCATCAAAAGTAAAGAATTCTGCTGCAGTTGGAAAGATCCGAAAAATGAACAGTTAAAGCATAAAAAGCGTATCGATAAGTTATATATTAACACTTTTGGGAAGCGGGGAACGTAAAAATGGGTTTTTCTCGAATTGCCCAACATGAAAATTTTAATTCTAGAATTTGACTTGCGTACTAGCTTAGATAAGTTGCATATGTTAACAGATGTCTGCAAAATACGTCCACTTACTCTTTTATGGTATACATTGTCTAGAATGAGCAAAATTGCGGTTAGTCTTTTAATTGGAGCTTGAATCTAAATCGTGTCCCGCACACAATGTGTTAACCCATTAACAATTGACGTTGCGTTTTCGCAACATTACTGGAATGATTATTATATTAGACAAAGCTTCTATAGAATCTTTGTCTAACATAATACAAAAATTATGCTTCTAGGAGAAAACTGTTTTGCCCTCAATGAAACTTTTTTTTAATAATTTCTTTAATTTACATTTTTTCTGGGCTGTTTTAATTTTGAATAGATCTCATAGATGGCAGGAGATATTTGTATTAAATGTAATGTGCCCTTACATAGCAAATGTTTCAAAGATTTTCATATATCCCAAAAAATATCGGTTTAACCTGACGTTGCATTTTCGCAGCATTTTGTATCTACTTATAAAAGGCAATGTTTGTGTCCGCGATGTCCGGATGAATCTATCTCATTTACAGACATGGAATTTGGCACACAGGTAGTCGTCGTAATGGTGACTGAATGCACCTCGAAGCTGGAATTTTAAAATTTAATCTGTTTTTTATTTAATGTTTTCTGTTTTGGGTCACTTTCGGCACGTTTATGGTTGTAGTATCTTTTCTAATGATAGTTGAAACACAATCAATGCACCTTTGGATCGAACAATCAATTTTCTTTCTAATGAAATTTGTTTTGAGATTCAAACGTAATTTACTGAATTTTGAGGAATTTTAAAAAATAGTCGGTTTTGCCGACAAAATTTTGTTTTCGTATTTAAATTTACTGCATCCCCCGTTCTAATAAAGTTATCTCTTTCATTTTTTTGAGGTAGTGAATAGAATATTCCCCACTGGTTTAAAAAAAGAACGGTTAAAAGATCGTTTATGGTTGAATAATTTTTTTCTGAAGTGTTAAAATATCTTCGCTCTATTTTTCCCTCGATTCTTCGTAACCAAGATCGCGGTGTTTTATTCCCAGCATGCATTTCGTCGAACCCACATGACGTGAACTCATTTCTGAGGATTGTAAGCTTTTTAAAAATTTTGTTGAAATTCAGGTTATCACGAGCAACGCCGTCAGGGTACTGCTAGTCTTCTATAAAAAATTTTTTTTCGCTTGTTACTTTTTTCTTAATTACTGTGTCTAAAAAATTTGTGTCCATTTCCTTCAAACGGAAGGTAGTGAGTCGTTAATGGGTTAATAGAGGCACTAGAAGTTGAGAAGATGCGTCTTTCAAATAATCCCTGAAAATAAAGACAAAGAAGATGGCCCTTTCCAACTGACCGACGCCTTTTCTGATATTTACTATTAGGCACTGCATACTTAAATTTTTAACACTATTTTTATAGGCTGGATACTATCTATAAAATGCGGATACAAAAATTGCTAACAATCCGCAGCAGGACAAGAATATTGGACCCTGAGCTACCAACTTGACACATTACTTCTTGGGTAGTAAATGCTGACCAAGAAAGTTTTTCAAAATTTTAGTTTTTATTAAAACTGAATCGAATTTGAATGCTTTTCCTTAACTCTTTAGTCCCGAGGAAACGTTTTTCTCCTAGCTCCTTTAAAACCGGGACTTTTTGGGAGGAAACGACATGAATTGGACTCTCCCAACCTGGGGGGGCCATTTTCCCCATACCCTGCCCCTCCTGTAACATTCCCTTAAGGCGCACTGAAATGGGCTGTGGTTGGCGAGGATAATTGGACCCCCTACCGCACTTGTATCCTAAGCGATATCGGAACCTCCCCTCATAAGAAACCAACCGCCTCGGACTGGCCTTCGTAGCTGTTAAGAGGAAATTCTTAGACCGCCTCGCTCGATATGAGAGGCTTAACCCTCTCGTATCCTTGGAGAGTATTATCGCATTAAATCCATTTTTTCACTACTTTTAAAATTCAAAAAATTAGTGTTTAAGAGATGCCAGATTTATTTCAGTGCAATTTTTCTTCAACGAATTTTTCTAAATTAGTTTTAAATGGAATTTTGTAAAAATCGTTTATATAACCGCGTGCATTAAAAGAGCAGAAATGTGAATAATCAATATGAATATTTTAACAGCTCGGGGTGCGATTAAGCAAAAATAAATATTAGATTTTCAGATTTTTTGTGTTATTGTATTGCAATTATATAGAATGTTTGAGGTTCTATGATTAAGTAGAAATAAATTAATAGTTATTAAGGAGGGGGAGAGTGAGATTTTATCGTAAAGTCTAGGAAATTTATTTGGGTTGTGAAGTTTTTCTTGAAGTTTCAGAATAGATTTAAGTTATTGGAAAAAGGTGCGTACTGGAATAGCTAAAGGATTTGGGGCGCTAAAATTCGGTAAACGGTAATAATGAACCAATTAAGAATTCTCGGAAATGATGCTCGTGTTTTGCACAACGTAGCGCGTTTCAGTGGAAATTTGCAACAGTTTGGAGAAAAATTAGCCCTTTGCACTCTGTAAAGAGCTTAGATGCATAATTATTTATTAATTACAAGGGCCCATTTTATCGCTTGGAAACGTCAAAAATGTATTTGTGGAAGTTATCTGTCCTGAAAAACTATTCTGCGACTTCTTGCAACTCTACAGGTATCTTATTTTGAATTGTCGAAATCAAGGAAAGAAAAATTAATGCACCGTTTAAAATGGCGACTGAGAATAGCCTCTCGAGTGCAAAGGGTTTAGATTTGCAACAGGAGTTGAGTTTTGGCTCTTGAAAGTTTTCGGAAGTGTGATCCAAGAATGGCGCGAGGCTGTTTTCTGGAATTTGGAACTGCTGGGTCGTAAACAGAAAGTTCTTGTAGAAGTACGCTACGGTATTTTAAAAATAAAACTCATGGCATCTTAAATTTTTTTCTTTTCATACTGCCCATAATTATTTAAATGGTTGAATAATCAAAATATGTTGCATTATTTCATTACTCTAGCATCCAGGTTCAGTTGTATGTACTAATTTATTTCTTTTTACAGCTATAGTCCTGTCCGGAAGTTTGGGTGGTACAGATAGGAATACATCGTGAAACCCCAGCTTATCGATGAAGCACGATGTGTAGATTCAATTGAAACTTTGTAATCATGACCGAGAAGAATGCGCGGGAACCATGACCAAGCTCTTCCGATTCCAATCTTTTGCAAGAACAGCACACGTGAAGGACATGGAACAGTTCTACTTGCTGGCAGTTTGGGAACTTGTGACATTATACGAAATGTGGAATATTGGAACAGAGCAATAAGGTGTTAAATCCAATCATTTTAATGATACAAACAAGCATAAAACCTACTCGAAATGGAACAGTGATATCTACCATATGGGCAGCAATCTTTTTATGGAAATTTTCTTGTAAATTAAGGTTTTCAAATATTTACTGCCTCCGTTTCAAAAATCACTAACGTTGAATGTTTCTGCACTTTTTTAAAGATGTTTTCAGTATTAATTTCTCCAGTGCAATTCATACGCTAACATATATATTTAGATTATCTACAATTCAAAATATGTATTTGAAAATTCACGAGACATTTAATTTTAAAACTGTATTCAAACATTTGAAAAATGGCTGAAATAGCAACATTACTTTCGACTGAACAATCAAATATAGAATGCATATTTTCTCTAGAGAATTTTCTTTTTGGAAAGCAATACAGCTCGGTCTTGAAGCAAATGCATACTATCTTAAAATCTAGATTTTGCCTTCAGATTAGTCTTCCCAGTAGTATAGAAGTCTTGAATGTATTTTCTTAGCATAGATGAATGAAACAAACTCGTATTCGAAATCGCAAGTTTTGAAAGCTATCGCATGTAATGAATTAATTTTATACAAGACCCTTGCACATATCTTTGGTTGACCATTTAACAAAAGCAGCCTTAATTGGAGTTATAGCTACGAAATATGGTAAAATAAGCGTAAGCATTTGTTTTTGCCTACTCTCAAACGCATATAAAATCATTATTAAAACGATTTGGGTTTTCTTCAGTTTGATTGCACTGAGAAGATAAGCATTAATAGATATTTGTGTAACACAAATTTAAAAATTGCAAGAATAATGGCATTCGTTGAAGGGTGCAATATACAATAGCCCTTCGCTTTCTGACATTTTGTTACTTGTATTTTTCGCTCACTTAAATAATAAAAGAAATACTTTACCGGGAAGTGATGGCAGTTTTCAGAATGCCTCTTTCTGCTGTGAAATTGGATAATTCTGGTTGTTTTTAATGCCAAACTACAACTACATAAATCTTAACTCTCCGACTGCCGATTTTATTTAAATCGCTATTTAGATGCAACGTTTTCAAACGTGTTCAAATACTGTTGAACGAAGCGAATTGTTATTTACAAGCGAATCTTTACTAGTATAATAAGATTCAACGCTAGAGTAGTATAAAGCAAACGTACGAGCTTTCGAAAATAGCAGGATGCAGCAAAAATACTTACTTCCTACCAGCGGAAATAGCAGGATAAGCAGTCCGAGGGTTTTCAAAGCTTTGAAAATATTTTATTTGCACTTATCCAAATAAATTTGATTTGCAAAATTCCTCAAGGGTAAATATTCAATGAAAAAATGTGGAATTCTTGTAATAAAATAATTTCATAAAAAAAATATAATTTTTGAATGTGCCATTGGTTATGTCTCTAGTTTTCAATGTTAACCCCTTAATAGTATAGTTTCCTGTACCTTCTAATTAGATCACCCCTTGTTTTGGGGGGATGCGTTGTTTTGATTTATCTACATGTCTATAGGACACTTGATGTTAATGGATTATGTCATTTTTTATATCGAATGATGACTTCTATGAATGACTTAATTTTAGATGAGTATAAAAGTGCCATAATTCGATGCACGAACTCGATTCGGGCATCACTGTTAAGGACATTTGCAAAAGGATCTTGAACTGCATTTTAAGTGTTTATTTTAAAATATTCCAAACATTTTGACACGCATTAATTTTGTATGCTTCCATTGGTGTTTGAACCATGAGTTTTCAGTATGAATTTATGCTTTATGATGGTGAGTTTGAAATAAAAATTGGTGTTTAACTTGTTTAAATCGATCAGTGCTGAACTCATGGTGGCGAAACTAGATACTTCTTCTCACAATAAAGGTGAAGCAAATATATTATCGCATTATCAGCAAAAACATCACTTGGTTATACTCTTGTTGGAAAGATTTTGTTGTAAATAATTAGTTTCTTATTTGCAAATATAAGCCCTATAAAACTAAGTTGGCACGCATGAAACTAAGCTGGGTACTGTGCATTAATTTTGTTTTTGTTAATTACCAAATGTTTTTAATGTTGTGAATGTTTAATATGATGAATCTAACCATTTAACTACTTCGCGATAAAGAAAACTTTTTATGAAATTTGAGATGTTCTAGATGCCAAGTATTAATCATCTTTCGTTGGAATTAAAGATGTTAAACGTCAGATACCTGACGTTTTAATTCTAATTTCAAAAAATTCTGAAGCATTTTTTCTGTCTGTGCAAGTAATATGAAATATATTGCCCGTTTTTTCGCATTCATTAACAAATACTTTCTTAAGACAAGATTTTTCACTTGTTACTTAAATTTTAAAAACTCTCTCAATGTGTTAAATACTGAATGTCAATTATTTACACCGAATTTAATTATTTGTATTTATAATAAATTTAATTATATTAAAGATTCATTTAGACTCCTCTTTCTGATTGGCTCGACCGGTCAGCCAATCAGAAAGAGGAGTCTAAATTAAAAAAAGAAACATATTTGATCACCATGCCTGATCAACATGTTGATCAATATGCTTCAAGATAAAGTAATGCGTCACAAAATTTGCACTAATAATGCTTACAGCTGTATATTGATAGCTTTGATGAATAAAATATTTCCACTTCTAAAAACTGAATGGATGCGATGAACGGCAATAGAACAGACGTTGAGTTTTAATTTTAAATTACTGATATTAAAGTTTGGTTGATTGATATGACTCTTCCATCTAAGATTTCAGAAACTTTTATTACAAAATTTTTAAATTCTTAAAATTTTCAGTTTAAAAAAATTATCCTTTCGAAAGTTTAAAAATATCGTTGGAATAAGTTAATTTGAAATTTACAGTAGCGCTAGAGTAATTTGTAGAAATATTATCAATTTGATTTCTGTAACTGCTCGCATTTATATATCCTATGTACATGTTTTACTTTAGTAAATTTTCAACATCATTCTTATTGGGCAAAATGGTGAATGTTCTGGTTAATTTACAATCTGAATATATTTCCATATTTTTATACACTTTTAATTTAATTTGTTTCATGTTTGTAAAAATGGAATTTTGTAATCGAATTTTTACTTGTATCTGAAGTATAAAAATTTCAAAACTATCGCATTATGTATTCTCTGACAGTATAATATTTAAAAATTTTTAGAATTTAATTATCAGTTAATCTATTGGATATAATTCAATTTTGATTTCCTACCAGTGGTGGTTTAATATTAAAAAAAACTTATTCAAAGATTCCATATTTATAATGAATTATAAATTAAAAGCTAAAAAGTAGAAAATTTTAAGAAAATCTGCTTTTAAGTACACAGTGATTTTTAAAACAATTTTATTGTATTTATTTCGTATTTTGTAAAGATGGAATTTTATAATAGATTTTTCACTGACTTCCTGATGTGCTAGAGTTCTGAAGTTTTGTATACTTGTGTATTCTGGATGACAATACACTGTTTTAATATTGCCATGACTTAATTATAAGTTAACTGATTGATAAATTAAATCTTGGTTATATACTAGTGGCGCTACCTGGTAGTGATATTGAGAAATTTGGTTTCAAGATTCCATAATATTTATAATTCATTATTAAAGACTGAAAAGTAAAGAATTCTATGTTTTATTACACTAATAAGTGGTTTTATTTTAAAAACTATCGAATAACTAAGAATCGTTGTTGTATCGTTGTTTGTATAGAATCGTTGTTGTAAATTTGTAACCTACAATGCTGTAATGATTTTGCAAACAATGTATTGTTTATTCTCTGTATAACAAACTTACAAATAAATTTTTATCTCTAATTCTTAATGTATTTAATGTATTAAACTGTAAGCTTCATAATTTATCCAAACACCCGTTATTCAGATGGCATTGTTTTACAAAATTTCAAAATGTTGGAAGACTAGGATGCCGAATGGGGCTTCTTAAACTATAATAAAACATTACGAATTCGTAACGAATTCTTTCATATTTTTCAGACGTGAAACTATAAATAGATAATTTTATTCCCATTACTCAATATATTTGATTCACATTTGTTTAATAACTACATTAAATTGAATTGCTACAGTTTCATTGTGTTAAACTACACTTATTTTAGATGGATCAACTGCGGATTAATTGACTATTCTATTATTTCATTGTTGAAATCTGCTGGGTACAAAAAACATTTCGTGCTCACGTGAAACTTGTGAATTGCGCAGTGAAAATTTAGTACTAGAATTCATTGTGTAATGCTGGAGGAAAAGGACGTGATGAAAGAGGAAGATGACGCGCAGTTAGATGGCATGCTGCGCAGTAATGTCTTTTCGTCTAACTATAACATCACGCGCATCGACTCCATCGGAACTAGAACATCTTAAATCTGATAAAAGGGAGGGAACTTTTTCAAATTCGTTGTGTGGTGTCAAAGCTTTAAGCGTAGAGTGTCGGCTTAGCTCTCCTCTTGGTAATCGGATCTCGCCCCATGATCAAGAAGCTTGCTATCAAGTTGAGAAACGGAATCTTAATGTAACAAATCAATCCGTTTCGTTAATATTTGCTTGCAGAGCAAAAATAATTCCTTTACTACAGAATAAAATAAACTATTCAAACCTTATTGATTCGAAAGAGATATTAAATTATGTTCATGGCAGCGGAAATTCAAAAATGGATTATTTATTGAGATAAAAGTAAAATTCCTTGTTTGTTCAAATGAATTTCAGCGAATTGTTGTTTAGTATGGTTAAAGGAATCTAGAACCTTAACTGAAATCTTTTCTAAACCCGTTAAATAAAATTTATTTTGAATTTTTTCTTGTATCATCCGATTCAGAGGAGGGTGTTGAGAATTTCAAAAGGTGCAGTTTAAATGTAAAGCATGTTAGAAAAAATGCGTTTTGAACTCGAGCGCAGAATCTTTGAGACTATGTTACAAGATTTTGCACATTTTTTAAAATGTAATTTCAATTTATTAAAATTAAGCGCAGAGTTTTTTTAACCAGATCTTCTAATTTATTTTTAAATCTTTAATCAGTTCAAATAATTAAAATGATTTTTGTTTTTCAATCATTTACGCTAGAGGTGTCGAACTCGTGGCCTAAAAAACATTACAATAGGTAACAAAAATTTTAGTAAAAATTTCGTAACTCAATGTTTAAAAATCCCATGTATACATAATTAAGATATCTATGGATGCAAAACATTCTCAATAGATATAGAATCGGTACCTAACCTAATCGAGTTAAAATGCTGTTGAGATTTGAAGGCAAATTTCAATGAAATTCGAGTGCTTGAATTTTACAAACATTTGTTAGTCAGATTTGGAACACTCGGAAAATTGGCATAACTGACGCATGAAATTATTTCTATGTTTGTAAGTGCTTATCGATGCGAGGAATTATTTTCACATATTAATCAAATTTGCTTGGCAGATCCAGAATTGTTGACATTAACCTTCGAACAATTTTGAAACAAATCGCTGAGGACAAGACATTTCTCGAAGTAGGAAAGATGGTAGCAGAGAAGATATGCCAAGGGATAGAAAGTTAATGTATAATTTACCGTTATCCTTCCTCTTATGGACGAGTTTTTGGATTTCTTTATTTTGGTTTCACAAAACTTCCGTGGAGAGGGTTAATTTCCATTTTCCAGTAATCCTCCAATTTAAGCGACCGCCAAATCCAATTGGATTCCATATCAATCACCAAGTTAGAATAGGTTCTTTCTTGAGTGCACAAAGGGCCAAAGAGAGAGATAAAGAATAATTATGGCAACATTTCCGCAAAATTAGGTTCTAAGTAAACAGTGAGAGCTGCAACAATAGACACACGAAATGTAATATTTTCAAAGTATCCTTAAGGCGTAACATTAGAAAAGTTCACTTTAAACATTAATATCTTCAAAAAAAGTCTTGAAATTTTGGAGATTCCCATTGACTTAACATTATCACCGGAAGTTGATGAGTAAGGCGGAAGTCCTACTCATCAACCGCAATCTACCGCAAAGAAAACAGAAAACCCGTCCATACTGTATTTTCGAAATCTGTTTATATAAAGATTGAATGCGTTCGTTTTTTTTTGCGGCCCACATAAACATAAACCTTATTTGTTTGTAATTTGAGTCCAACATCATTAATCTCCTGAATCCAAATATGACTCCCATTTTGCCCTATCACCCATCGTTTTCCCGAGACGCCCCCTCCCCATTTTTATCCCTGTTCGGTAATTTTATGGCCATGAATTTGATTTGGAGGGGGGAAAAGGATTATTTTAACCTTTAGATGTCTTCTGAGGGGCTACAGAGGTGAAAAGTTCTAAAATATGAACATTTGTAGCAAGGGGGGATTTCGGGGGATTTGCCTCCTCAAATTTAAAAGAAAATCAATAAAAATTATCGGTTTTCTGGGTTTTTTCTCAATTTTTTCGCTGAATTTCTACATATTCCAGCTTTCAGCCCCTCCCCTTTCTCTCACCCAAACACCCCAAATAATAAAAATATATAGCAAAAATTTTGGCTAGAAGTGGGTGAGGGGGAGAGGTCCCGAAACCCTCACAAAAAAGTTCGGAAGATTCACTGTACAACGCTGTGAGTGAAGGAAATACACTTTAAGCGACATGTTCCACCGCATAGCCTTGTACGCTGACAGCAATTCCTTGACATGAGCGACATAATCATCACTTTTTCTTTGTTACCCAAAAAGTTAACAGACATGTTTTTCAATGCAAGCCATGCTCGTTTTTCTATTCGGTTCAAGTTTTTCATAAACGTCGAATCTTTAAAATGTTGTCTAATCTGGGGGCAAACGAAAATTCCTTCCTTGATTTTAGCCTCACTAAGACGAGGAAATTTAGTTTTCAAAAAGTCATATTCGTATTTAGGAGGTCATTTTACATACGAATTTGCTGGAATGGTGTTGGGGCCGATTTTCATGCAGAGCAGTGTAATCACTGTATAAACCTTAGGTAAGCTGAAAAGAAAAAAAAATGTACATGAAGGAGAAAAGATTTTAATATTTTCTTTTAATTTAAACCTTTATTTTCTGAGTAGATCAAAACCCCTTAAAACAAGTCTTTATTTTATTCTTCATTATTAAAAGTTTCTTATTTGAATCGTAATTGGTTAATTAAAAATCTCGAATCTTATCTATACAGGAAGTTTTTTTCTTGTTTTATAAGAATATTCTCTTCTTTAAATAACGATAATTAAACACGTTCTGAAATGATAATTAAACAAGTTTTCGATGTTAAAGGAAAACGTGTTTAAAGATGGAAAAGAAATAAAAATTTAATCATTTATGCGAAAGCTTAATAGCATAACTTTAATATTTGACTAGAGAATTAGAGAAATAATATAATTTTTTGTGAAAATCTTTTTTTAATCATTCCCGTGCCTAACAACTTTTATTAATCCAATTTTCTTGATTTTTCTTTCCTTTACAGATGATTTTGTGGAAAATATTTTATTTCAAATTTAGTTTCAATAAATTTAATTGTCTAAGATTTAAACAAAAATGCGGCGATCAATTAGTGGAGCGAAGAGACATGTAAATGTTGCCATATTAGCCAAATTCACTTTATTGAGCAATCAACCAGATGGTCATTTTCGGTAAACTCTGCGGCATCATCGCCAGCTGTGTTGTAAGCTATAATTGCACAAATTCACTTTATTGAGCAATCAACCAGACGGTCATTTTCGGTAACTCTGCGGCATCATCGCCAGCTGTGTTGTAAGCTATAATTGCACGCGTATCTTAAACGCCCTTTTTAATGATGTTATCTGTTAACCAATGCCGAAGAGGCTGCTGCAGTATTTCATGATGATGATCCACCTGGTCATTCTCTCAATTTTTGTTATCTCACCGCGCGTGGTGGTATGTAGTAGTTTAATTTAAATTTTTAACTAAATTGTTGTTCTATTAAATATAGTATCGTTCTAAAACGTGTTTTTGACGTGAGAACGTCTTTCCGCTCGTACAGTGATAGTTGGTCGAACTTTCTTGTGTAAGAAAAAACCGTCAGATATGAATTGCTAATAACTACGAGACTAATAATGCGAAAAGAATTATTGGACCCACAACGGATAGATCATATCTGTAAGAGTTCTCCGAATAGTATTTATTTTGCCTGTGAAGTCATACTACCAGTGTAGGCGCATGCGCGGGATTGTTATAAATTAGCTTTATGTAAGGTTATAAATAAGTGTAGCGCTGAAACAGGTTTAGCTAGGAGGTTGATTCTGGTGTCATTTTAAAGGTCTTGAGGATTATAACTGGGACCCAAAGTGAGATAATAAAAATAGTTATCAGAATATAAATAAAAATCGGTACTACCTCGAAAATTTCAAACTCCGCATGTTTTTTAATTATAACATGCAGATTTTTCTTTCGAATTGTACGAAACATACAGAATACTTGACAATAAAAGAAACACTGTATTAAAATTTGAATTCAAAAATTTGAATATTATGGAATATGAGCATTTGTAGTAAATAATATTTTACTGCGCAAACGCAAAATATAGTTCTATATACTGTCAGCAGATGGGGCAATCAAAAGCTACTCTAAATAAAAAATTAGAAATCCGCAGTTCGGGTTCGCGTCGTAGATTTTTCGTGAAAACGTCGGGATAAAATCATAAAACAAGTGTTTCGCATTAATATGTAATTTAATTATTAATCTCTTTAATATAATTTTTACACAGAGCAGTATAATGGTTACAGAATAGATAAATCACAAGCTACCACAGCCCCTTGCGACATGCGATAAATTTGTGATTTATCTATCTACCATTATAGTACTCTGTGTAAATATCGTATTAAGGATAGTGATAATTAAATTACATATTAATGCGAAATACTTATTTTATGATTTTATCCCGACGTTTTCACGAAAAATCTACAGCGCGGAACTGAACTGCGCCTTTCTCATGTTTTCTTGGTTGTATTTTTTCATTAACTTGAGATTGAGACCTCCCAAGCGCAATCTGGTGGAACCCGCGCCTGGAGCCGAGATGAAGTAGGGTTCCTGCTCTTCGTAGGAGATTCCAAAAAAATTTCTGAACCGAATGAGAGACTCAACAAAGAAATATGATATAATGAGAAATATGAGATTTATAAAATGATTATTAAAGAAGCAAAGTACGAGAGTGTCAAGAAATTTCTGTAATCAATAATATAAAAGAATAACATAGGGCTTATTAAGAATGTAACAAAGGATAAGTCGTTGGAAATAAGGATGAATCGGATCCGCAAGGAAAATCGTGAACTTATGCAGACCACGTGGAAAGCATGGGCTATATTAGAAAGTCACAATTCAGGAAAATATTTTATGTAAAATGTGATCTAAATAATCTGTTTGATATTGGTTTTAGAGACTTTACTATCGCTGACATAGCGTCTTGCTTGGGATCAATGAAGAGAAAGGGAGCACTAAATCTTAACGGGTGGTTTCTAGATTTTTTTTGGAGGCGTTTTACCTCGAAAAACATTAGAGAAAAAAATTTAAAGGAAGCCTTTTCCACAAAATTAATTATGGCATTATAAATAATATGTCGTCCTATCGATGTACTTGTCTCAATTATGTAAACTATATACACTTGAGTGCAGTTTTCTATAATAGACCAGAAAATAATCCGTCTTCTGATCCACATTAATATTCATTTGTCTCAGGGGAGGAATTCGATTTCCCAATAGAAATGTCGAAAATCCGTCTTTAGCTAATATTAACGATTTCGTTGACAGCGTTGCGATCTTCAATTCACGGTATTGAAGTTCGCTTAATATTGTAATATGCCTTCATATTGTCCGACTTTGTTCTTCAAGTGCTCGCTTCTGGAAACTTCTGGAAGTTCCCATGACGGAGTAAATAATGTTTGCCATTCACGCTCTTTTGAATTGTTCATCCGGTTCTGTGCAGCGAAGATATCTGACGTTTATTACTGAGTGGATAAAATGTCGTGCTCGGCAACATGAAACTGTCACTTGGCTTTCCTAGCGATAAATATTCAGCTCGATATGCGCCACAATTACACCATAAAGCCCGAATTCTTGCCTTTGTTTGGTTCAAAATGGATGAAAGTGCTACGTTAAGATATGTAACTCGTAGACAGAGGTGAAATAAATATTTACCATTTACGTAATGTGGTTGATTTTTTTGGAAGAAAAGTTTTGATTATATTCATTGCATTTTATCGGCAAATAAAAATAGAAATGTGCAGTTCGGGTCCGCGACGTAGATTTTTCGTGAAAAAGTCGGGATAAAATCATAAAACAAGTATTTCGTATTAATATGTAATTTAAATATCAATCTCTTTAATACAATATTTACACAGAGAAGTATAATAATAACAGAATAAATAAATCACGAGTTATCGCATGCAGCAAGGGTCTGTGGTAGCTTGTGATTTATCTATTCTGTAACCATTATACTACTCCGTGTAAAAATTGTATTAAAGAGATTAATAATTAAATTACATATTAATACGAAACACTTGTTTTATGATTTTATCCCGACGTTTTCACGAAAAATCTACGACGCGAACCC
>BGPR01039813.1:0-14171 GCA_013235015.1 Araneus ventricosus
GCTTCACGTTGGTATCTATGAAAGTAGTAAAAGTAAACTAGAATGCACGTGCATATCTACGAAACAAAGTTTTGATATTAAACCTGAGATATACAATCAGATGGATAATGGTTTCCTCGAGAAATATCCGCATTACTGTCAAAAAGAGAGCCTATTCTTATTCCTTGCACTGCATGAACGTTATGGTCGAGTTTTCTGATTTATATATTTTGGTTTAACAGAACTTCTGTGGTGAAGGTTCACTTCCGTTTTCCAGTAACCCTCCAATTTGAGAGATCGCCAAATCCGATCGGATTCTATATCAAGCGCCAAGTTCGATTCGGTTCTTTCTTGAGTACATAAAGCGACAAAAAGAGAGATAAAGAATAATTATGGCAACATTTCCACAAAATTAGGCTCTTATTTTAAGTAAACATTGAGAGCTACAGCAATAGGAACATGAAATTTAAAATTTTCAAAGTATCCTTAAGCCATAACATTATTAAACTCCACTTTAAACATTAATTAATATCTTCAAACAGTGTTGAAATTTTGAAGATTTCCATTGACTTAGCATTATACCGGAAGTCCTCCTTTACCGCAAATACTCAAAACAGAAAACTCGTCCATTAGTTGAAAATTATCATAAGCAGTAATTCACGTTTCTTGAGGTTTAGGAACTGCTTTTATCTCATGTAACAAGAATTCTTTCAACACGTTCTAGAAACACCTCGATTAGGAACAAATTTGAGGAACTCATCAGGCAAACATGAATGATGTATTGATCAACTTGGAAATGTGCCGCAGGCAAGTTCACTTTTCCATTCAGGAAGAATTCTTTTCCTTGAGGAAGTACCTCTGTAGTGGCGTAGCTACCAGTAGAAGCGGATGAATCATAGCTACGGCTAAGCACACGCTGTCGAAAATGTTCACCTAAAATGGAGAGAGGCCATGAAAATGTTCCATAAAAGCAGAAAAAATTGCATTTAAAGATGTAGTTTAAGCAAATGAAATCAAGAGTTAATGTACTTAAAATTCTGAACAAATTCTTTTTTACTTTCTCGTATACGAAGTATAAAAAGAGAAAGTATTGTAATTGTCAAAAAATTAGAACTCCAGATTTTGACGAATCTCCACGTTTTAGACCTCCTGAGTCTCGAAAAACACAATTTGGAATTATGTTTCTCTATGAACACTGATAACCTCGAAAACTCATAGAGCTACGAGATGACTTATGGGAAACCTACAAATTATGTGATCACAATACATTTTGTAGGTTTCTAGTCAAATCTTGGAGAAAAATGCGTCTATGGGAAGTCTGGCTGTCTGACTGGCGTGAACGCTATAACTCAAAAAAACTTGAATAGCTTAGATAGATAAAATTTGCTACAATAGTTTTATCATCACGAATACAGGTCAGTATCAAATTTGGGCTAATAATCCAACAAAGGGTTGATCTGTCTGCGGTCTGTATAATTTAGTTTTCAAAAGAATCCGTCGTTCCAGCTCATGTGTACTGAAGCAATCTTCTGTCACACGCGAAACATGGAGCGATTATTACGTCAGTTTGTCTTGAGCCGGTAAGAGTGGAAAATCAGTACGCACTTTGAATTTGATTTTTACCTAGATATTTTTCAATCACTATAATGAAAACATTTGATAATCATTGATTCTGGGTAACAGTAGTTCCGAATGTTTTAGCCACGCGGGTAAGGGGAACGGCACTTTTTGTGGTAGAAGAGAAAGTTTGAGGAGAACATCCGCTGGTTTCCCCAAAGTGATAACGTGTGGTTATTTAGACTTTCCGATTGTTGAACCAAGTATAAAAGTCACAAAATAAAGCCTTTAAATAAAAAATATAGTTCTGTAATTATATTTACATATAACCTAACTTGAATAAAATTTATAATTTTAGAAAAGAATGGCTTTCAATGTTAGTAAAATCTACTTTTACTATGTTTCCTACATCGCAAAAAAACAATATTGTACCATATTTTTTGTACAATATTTTTACACTATTATGCGCTTTGATGGAGAACTCTGCTAAAATTCTCTGTTTGCATATTTATACACCTTTCTTCGCACGCTCTAGTTATTATTTTATGTATTAAGGGTTCCCTTCAAAGCAGTACCGGCACGTCTATTCGAATCTGCAAATCTTCAGCACCTTTTTTCTCGGGTAATATTTGTTACTATTTTTATCCAGGGAACTATATGAATGTCGAAGATGACTGGTCAGGGATGACTTGTCAGTCACAATCTGTAATTGTAATTTCAGTGCAAAAAATCCATTATCTTTCCGTGGTAAATAAAATAAGAAGGCTGATTTGCTGGCATTTCAGCACAAAAGCGTAAAGTGGCACATGCGTAAAAGAAATGGCATTTTGGGCATGGATAAAATAGTAAAATAAAAAAGTAAATTTTATTTTACTTTTATAGTCATATGGCGAGGGGAGTAAACCAGCGGGAGTGGTCTCCCTAAACTTCTCGTATACCCCAAGACATGAAGAAAAAATAAGCAAATAATAGCAATCCATGCGCATTGTCAGAGTGCTTTAAGAACCAGCGGAGTGGTCGCACCTAAACTTTCTCTATACTCCCTAGGTAGGAGAAAAAATAACAAATAATAGCAAACTCATGGCATTGTCAGAGGTCTTAAGAAACCAGCGGGAGTGGTCGCACCTAAACTTTCGATACTTCCTAAGAACATGTGAGAAAATAAGCAAATAATAGCAACTCGCGCATTGTCAGAGTGCTTAAGAAACCAGGGAGTGGTCTCCTAAACTTTCTCGTATAATTCCCCAAGACATGGAAGAAAAATAAGCAATAGCAAATCTTATGCGCATTGTCAGAGGCTTAAGAAACCAGCGAGGAGGTCGCACCTAAACTTTCTCGTATACTCCCCTAAGACATGTGAAGAAAAAATAAGCAAATAATAGCAAATCTCATGCGCATTGTCAGAGTGCTTAAGAAACCAGCGGGAGTGGTTCCCTAAACTTTCTCGTATACTCCCCAACATGTGAAGAAAAATAACAAATAATAGCAAATCTCATGCATTGTCATGAGTGCTTAAGAAACCAGGGAGTGGTCTCCCTAACTTTCTCGTACTACCCCAAGACATGTGGAGAAAAAATAAGCAAATAATAGCAAAATCTCATGCGCATTGTCAGAGTGCTTAAGAAACCAGCGGAGTGGTCTCCCTAAACTTTCGTATACTCCTAAGACATGTGGAGAAAAAAAAAAATAATAGCACCTCATGCGCATTGTCAGAGTGTTTAAGAAACCAGCGGGAGTGGATCTCCCTAAACTTTCTCGTATACCCCAAGACATGTGAAGAAAAATAAGCAAATAATAGCAACCTTATGCGCATTGTCAGAGGCTTAAGAAACCAGCGGGGTCGCACCTAAACTTTCTGTATACCCCTAAGACATGTGGAGAAAAATAAGAAATCAATAGCAAATCTCATGCTGCATTGTCAGAGTGCTTAAGAAACCGGGAGTGGTCTCCCTTAAACTTTCTCTATCCCCAAGACATGGAAGAAAAAAAAGCAAATAATAGCAACTTCATGCGCATTGTCAGAGTGCTTAGAAACCAGTGGGATGGTCTCCTAACTTTCTCGATTACTTTAATGAGATTGTCAAAAGTCTCGGGAATTTTTTGATCGATTCAATCACTTTCTCTTGTATACTTCGTATAGGAGAAAGTAAAACAAAAAAAAATGAAATCAAATATCTGGTTGTCGTTTCAAAAAAATATTACTTATAGCAGGTCGATAAAATAGGCAATGACAGTCGAATACTAAAGAATTGCTTGGAATCTGAATCTCAAGAAAACAATTTATACTACCACAACCGTAACAATTGCAAAAGCGCGTGAATAAAAGATTTGCTGAAATAATGAGAACGGTTTGATTTACAAATACAAAAAAAAATTGTTAATAATTGATGCTTGAAAACATTATTTATTGTTCTAAATAAAAATTTACAACAATAACTAGATTGCTATCAATACGCATGCGCATGAGAATCGGATTAAAAGAAATTTAATATGCATTACCTCTTTTTGACGGATTTGGTCCAAACTTTTATACGGACCTACATTCATAACGATAAAACTATGTACCAAATTTTATCCATTTAGCTATTCAAGTTTTTGAGTTATATGTCTACATGACCGGAATACAATAGACAGACTTCCCTTTGACGGATTTTTCCAAAATTTGGATAGAAACCTACAAATTAGTGTCGACTACATACACAAATTTCATCCCCGTAGCTGTAATAGGTTTCGAGTTATCGTGTTCACAGACAGACACACAGACAGACAGACATAATCTCCAAAATTGTTTTTTTCGTCCATCAGGAGGTCTAAAACGTGGAGATCCGTCAAAATCTCGAGTTCGAATTCTTGACGATTACAATACTTTCTCTTTGATACGAGAAAGTAAAAAGCAGCGTGAAAACAGAACTGATGAATCAATTGGCACTAATCTCGTTTGTTAATAATACCATTTTCGTTTTGTTCGATTGGAAAATATCAAAATCCACAACAGAAGAAAATGCATAACTCATTGCAAAACAAAACTAACCGAATTAAATATGCAACTCTTTTCAGAAAATGTTTTATCGATTTCACCGGAATGAAAGCAACATATCACAAAATTATAACGAAAACACTCCAAGAGTTGAAAGAGAATTTGGTGAGCCAAGATAGAACGCGAGTATCCGTCGAGCCTTTTTTTTGTCGGGGACGTAGAATGGTGAAGACAGCAAAAAGTAATTTTCACGCCTTTTTTTTTAACCGATTGACACAAAAAATTGACACAAATCTACAATTAAGGTTAGAAGGCCACATACAGAATTTCATTTATCAAAGTAATTTTGTAGAAGTTATGACGTTCAAAAAGTATGCGATTATGCAGACGATAGACTCATCAAACTCTTTGACAGATTTGGGCCAAAAGTTTACTACATTTCTGATCATAAAATGTGTAAAATTTTATCCATCTCTTATTCAAGTTTTGGAGTTAAAGTGTTCACATGACTGCATATACAAAGAGACAGACTTCCTTTGGCGGATTTTGTCCAAAATTTGATAGAAACCTACAAATTATGTTTAAAGAACACGTACCAAATTTCATCCCCGTAGCTCTAATAGTTTTCGAGTTATCGTGTTCACAGACAGACATAATTCCAAATTGTGTTTTTCGGACCCAGGAGGTCTAATCGTGGAAATTCGTCAAAAATCTCGAGTTCGAATTTTTTTGACGATTACAATACATTTCTCTTGTATACGAGAAAGTAAAAGGTACTATGACCAATACGTATTTAGCCTCAGTTGCACCTGCAAAAAAACATTTCAGTATGAAATACAAAAATTAATCACAAAATGAGAAACCATCATAGGACAAAGTCAAGACAAATGGTATAAAATAAGAAAAGAATCGCAGATGGACGTTGTCAAGTGATCACCCCTGCTGGGATTCTAAAATTCAAAATTTGGATATTTTTCTGTAGAGGAACCGACTGTCATGTCAAAGGACCGTCCATCTGCTCGATTCTTTTTTCTTATTTTTACTTTCTCGATACGAAGTATACAAAGAGAAAGTATTGTAATCAAAAAAATTCGAACTCGAGATTTTGATGATCTCCACGTTTTAGACCTCCTGAGTCCGAAAAAAAACAATTTTGGAATTATGTCTGTATGTGTGTCTTGTGTGTGTCTGTCTGTGTCGATAACTCGAAACCTATACACAGCCGGGGATGAAATTTGGTATGTGGTCTTTAAACATAATTTGTAGGTTCTTCTAAATTTTAACAAAATCCGTTAACGGAAGTCTGTCTATTTGTATGTCCGCGGTCATGTGAACGCTTATAACTTAAAAAACTTGAATAGCTAAATGGATTTGGTAACAGTTTTATCGTTATGAATGTAGGTCCGTATAGAAGTTTGGGCCAATCCCGTCAAAAAGAGGCGTTCAAATTGCCTATCTCTTTTTAATCTGATTCTTCCTGCATGTGTACAGAAATCTGTTATTGTTAAATTTTATTTACAACAATGAATAATGTTTTCAAGCATCAATTGTTAACAATTTTTTTATTGTTGTAAATCTCCGATCTCATTATTTCAGCAAATCTTTTATTCATGCGCTTTTGCAATTGTTAGGTTGTGGTAGTATAAATTGTTTTCTTGGAATTCAATTCAAAGCAGAATTTTCGCTTTAGTATTCATTGCATTGCCTATTTTATCGCGACTGCTCCAGTAATATTTTTTTGAAAGTGGCAACAGATATTTGATTTAGGTTTTTTTTTACTTTCTCGGTAGCGGAGAGAAAGTATTGTAAGCGTCAAAAAAAAATTCGAACTCGAGATTTTGACGAATCTCCACTTATAAATGAGAAAGTTTAGGGGAGACCACCCCGCTGGTTTTGTTCGATTATTGTCTTGACTTTATCCTATAATGCTTTCCATTTTGTTAGTTAATTTTGTATTATTGTCATTCGGAAGCTGTTGCGCACGACAGATGTTTTGTGCTTGTTTTTCTGTTATGTTTCGTGATTTTTCGAAGCAGTTTTAGTATCAACTAGCAGTACGCGCACGCGCGTTGCCGGTGGAATCAGGACTTAACAACAAACAACAAAATCGTCACAATGACGCGAAAAAGTTTTGAAAACAAAATCAAAAACAAAAGATACAAATTGATGCTCCCTTTATTTTTCTTCAGTGATAATGACATTTGAAATGTAGGAAAACAGTACTGAGTAACGAAATAAACTGAATTCAAAAAAAAAAAAAAAAAAAAAAAAAAAAAAAAAAAAAAGATTTAAAATATTGATTCATAAACCAGTAAAATGTTAAAGAATGAAAACCGAATGAAATTTTAAACGATTTCAAATGGATCAATATGCCCTGAAAGATACAATACTCAAATATAATTTCTATAGTATTTAAATATATCCAAAATGAATCAGAGGAGAAGCAGAAAAGAGAGAGAGAGAGAGATAAAATCTTCCACTTCAGGTTTAAACTTTGAAGCCACATTATCCTTGAAGTCATATTTAATTTTTTCCAGTCTTCTGTTACTAAAGATATCAGCCATATGGTCGACTATCAAAAAGTATAGAAACAAACAAATTAAAAGAATGATCTGTCGATGAGAAGCAAAGGGATTATGACGTCACGTGGATTCGACGAAATGCATGTCCCAGGTAGCACATAATATCGTCTTATATCATAAAATTCGAAAAAGTAATATTGTACAATATTTTCTCCAATATTGAAACAGTGTAAAACATAAGACTTTTTCAATACTGTACAATGTTTTTTTCATAAAATTGGATAACGTCATATAATACTGTACAATATTATACCATATTAAATACTATTGTGCTATGCTGAATAATATTATATAATATTGAATAATATAACAATATATTGAATATTTTAAAAATACGTTTTAGAAGCATGGAAAAATATTAAATCACTTAATTCCGAAGTTCTGGGTAACACTTTGAACACCTCTACTTACAGTGAGCTTTGAACCCGGGATCTTCCGCATACCAAACCGGCACCTTGCCACTGGACCTGCTAGACTTGCAGACAGAAACGTAAATGATGATAATAAAATGTAGTTACAGAGTTCGGATCTCGACGAAATTTCATGCACAATCACAATTACTGCTAAATAGTCTTTTTTAATTAAATTATCTTTTATCGTTACAATTTCGAGTTCAAAATGAAATTTGAAGTCAAAGAGGAAGCAATTTTAGCTCTTATATCTAAGTTTGCTAATTTAATAAATTAAGGCAATAAGGTTTAAAAGTAAGTATAATAATAGGTTTTTAAATAATTTTGAAATTTATTTATTCCTCTTTTCAATATATTACTAGACGCCCTTTAATATTTATAATTACAGTATTGATTGAAAGTCAAATACAAGATTCGCAACAATAAATCACGTGCATATTTTTACGATGAGAATAACACTCGAATTTTTTTCACAGAACAATAGATAATCCATATGTGAGAGCTTTCTTATGGTTAACTTCCTTAGCTGTATCCGGCCCGCCTTTTATATACAGTAAAACAAAATGATTGTGTAAACTTTATTTAATATCAATTAAGCATTTTGTAAAATATTTTTTCGGACATATGATTCAGTGTTGATTATTATAGTGTTAAAGTATCACCATGCTGCCATCTGTCGACGGTAAGAATAACTTCACCTTAAAATATTGAACAACGCTGATACATGTAGCGTCACAGTATCACCATGCTGCCATCTGGTGACGGAAAGCATAACTTCACCTTAAATTATTGAACAATACAGATCAATGTAAAATTCATATCTTTTTCGCTATATTGAATAGTATCATATAATATTCAGCATCTTAAAGAATAATTGTTCCAGTGGAGTTTTTTGAAATAAAACCTCCAATCGAGTGATATCCTGAGTTAAAATGAATATTTTAATAAAAAATATTGTTTTTATATTATTTGTGAAAATTTAGTATCTCGGAAATACTGATACATACAATACAATACTTTGTTACGGTATTCGGTGTTCATAATATTGTATAACTTTGTGCAAATATTATATAATATTTCTGTGCTACTGGGGGTTGGAAAGTACGTCACGCAACCTTGATTACGAAGAATCATCAAGAGAATTGTGAAGCGAACATTTTTTAACACTTCAGAAAAAAATTAATTAAAATTCAACTAATTGTTCAAATTTAACCGTTCTTATTTTAAATCATGGAGAAACACTATATTTGTTACTTCAAGAAATTTGAAATTGATAACAAAATTAGAACGGCGGATACAAGAAATTGAAATTCCAAACGAAGTTTTTTAGGTTTAACCGGCTATTTTTTTAAATTTTCTCAAAATTCAGTAAATTACGTTAGAAATTCAAAACTAATTTCATTTGAACGGAAATCGTGTGTTCTTTACGATGATGTATCTATTTTTGTCGTACAATTATCCGAAACCATTCTATTGAGAAATTAGTGCGAAAAATCAACCAAAACAACACAAAATATTGAATAAAAAATTCTAGATAAAATTGTATAATTCCGGCTTCGAGGTGCATTGAGTCATCATTACGACTACCTGTGTGCCAAATTTCATAGATGTTAGTGCGATAGATTCGTCTGGACATCGCACGTAGACACACACACACATACAAACACTTCCATATATAAGTATAGATTGTTGTTTTTTTGTGTATTTTTCAATAAAAATGTTATCCTTCTTTGAAAGCTATACAGTCTTTTTGCCCTCCCTCTCCTAGCATAATTCAGGTATTTAAATAAAAGAGTCGAGTACTTACGTAGAGGACGTTCTGCCGAGAGGAAGACTCCCAGAGGAAGAGCGGGAACTGGAAGAGGCAGAACATGGCGGAACAAGTGCTCATGATGCCCGCAGGCGGTTGAAGTGCTCGGCTTGAGATCTGGCGGGAATTTTACAAATCGTCAACACACAGTTTTGTAAGACATGAGAATGTTTTTTGAACACAACTTCGACGGGTTAAATAAAATTGCTTCTAAAAATACTCGCTACAGGGTTCTAACTGTTTAATGTTTGTTTTCGCAGTAAAGGTGCTCCACCTCACTGGTTTTGAAGGCTTTCATCCTGATATTTTGATCACTATTTCTGGAAAATAAACCCTAAACTACAAATATTACCAATCGAGTTTTATTTATCAATGAACAGTTAAAAAAAATGAATAAAGAGCCGAGAGCGAAGACTTTCAATAGCGTTTTGACAAAACACCAACATAATCATCGGTAGAAATGAAGAAAATGTTTTCTCTACAGGGTTCTAACTGTTTAATGTTTGTTTTTCGCAGTAAAAGGATTCTCCACCTCACTGGTTTTGATGGCTTTCCTCTGATATTTTGATCCACTGACCACAGGAAGAAATAAACCCTAAACTACACCCGCAATCAGTTTTATCATGCGAAAACAGTTAAAAAATAGAATAAAATAGAAACACTTGAAGACTTTTCAATAGCGTTTTGATAAAACACCAACATAATCACACGTATTGAAAATGAAAATGTATTCTACAGGGAGTTCTTCATTTTAATGTTTGTTTTTCGCAGTAAAGGTGCTCACCTCACTGGTTTTGATGGCTTTCACTCTGACATTTGATCACTGACCATTTAAGAAGGAAATAAACCTAAACTACAAATATTACCAATCGAGTTTTATCAATGAAAACAGTTAAAAAAATAGAATAAAATAAAGCAGACTTTCAATAGCGTTTGACAAAACACCAACATAATCATGTGACAGAAATGAAAGAAAATGTATTTTTCTCTACAGGAGTTCTAACTGTTTAATGTTTGTTTTCGCAGTAAAGTTAACTCCCACCTCACTGGTTTTTTGATGGCTTTCCTCTGATATTTTGATCACTGACCATTTAAGAAGGAAATAAACCTAAACTACAAATATTACCAATCGAGTTTTTATCCAGTAGAAAACTGGTTAAAAAATAAGAGAATAAAATGAAACGAAGACTTACAATAGCGTTTTGACCATAAACACCAACATAATCATGTGACAGAAATGAAGAAAATGTTTTCTCTACAGGAGTTCTAACTGTTTTGTGTTTGTTTTTTTTTCGCGGTAAAGGTGCTCCCACCTCTCCTAACGATAGCTTTCCTCTGATATTTGATCTGACCATTTAAAATATAAGCCTAAACTACAAATATTACCAATCGGTTTTATCAATGAAAACGTTAAAAAATAATAGAATAAAATATAAAGCAAAAGACTTTCAATAGTTTGACCAAACATAACATAATCTATGTATGACAAGAAATGAAAAAATGTTTTTCTCTAGAGTTCCTAACTGTTTTAATGTTTGTTTTCGCAGTAAGGAATTGCTCCCTCTGGTTTTGATGATGGCTTTCCTCGATATTTTGATCTGACCATTTAAGAAAATAAGCCTAAACTACAAATATTACCAATCGAGTTTTCCTCAATGAAAACAGTTAAAAAAAAAAACGAATAAAATGAAACAAAGACTTTCAATAGCGTTTTGACAAAAAACACCAACATAATCGTGAAATGAAAATGTATTCTCTACGGGAGTTCTAACTGTTTAATGTTTGTTTCGCAGTAAATATTATCCACCTCACTTTGCCGATGAAACTCACCTCTGATATTTTGATCCATGACCATTTAAGAAGGAAATAAACCTAAACACAATGTTACAATCAGGTTTTATCAATGAAAACAGTTAAAAAAAATAGAATAAAATAGAGCAAAGACTTTCAATAGCGTTTTCTACCAACATAATCATGACAGAAATGAAGAAAGGCTTTTTCTCTAAGGAGTTCTAACATTTTAATGTTTGTTTCGCAGTAAAGGTGCTCCCTCACTGGTTTTGATGGCTTTCCTCTGATATTTTGATCTATGACTATTTGAAAATAAACCCTAAACTACAAATATTACCAATCGAGACAACAGCTAAAAAATGGAATAAAGTAAAGCGAAGACTTTCAATAGCGTTTGACAAAACCTGCCTGTAATCCCATTATTAGAAATGAAAAAAATGTATTCTCTACAGGTTCTAACTGTTATGTTTTGTTTTTTAAGTAAAAGGTGCTCACACTCACTGGTTTGATGACTTTCACTCTGATATTTGATCACTGACCATTTAGAGAAAATAAACCTAAACTACAAAATATTACCATCGATTTTTTATCAATGAAAACAATTAAAAAAAATAGAATAAATAAAAGCAGACGCCAACTAGCGTTTTGACAAAACACCAACATAATCATGTGACAGAAATGAAGAAAATGTTTTCTCTACAGGAGTTCTAACTGTTTAATGTTTGTTTTCATAAAATTCTCCCACCTCACTGGTTTTTGATGGCTTTCCTATGATATTTTGATCACTGACCATTGAAGGAAGAAAATAAACTAAACTACAAATATTACAATCAGAGTTTTATCAATAAGTTAAAATGGAATAAAATGAAGCAGACCTTCAATAGCGTTTTGACAAAACACCAACATAATCATGTGACAGAAATAGAAAAATGTACTCTCTGGGAGTTGTAACACTGTTTAATGTTATTTTGTTTTCGCAGTAAAGGCTCCACCTCACTGGTTTTTGATATATAGCTTTCATCGTCTTTTGATCACTGACCATTGAAGGAAATAAGCCTAAACTTTAAATATTACCAATCGAGGTTTTTATCAATGAAAACAGTTAAAAAATAGAATAAAAATAGAGCAGGAACTTTCAATAGCGTTTTGACAAAAGCACCAACATAATCGTGACAGAAATGAAGAAAATGTATTGTGTGTATTGCCAATGCGAGACAGCATGCATTAAGAATCACGTTGCATTTCACTTAATAATTAGATATTTTTATATTGCGAAAAACGCTCTAGTAACTATCTGTAAATTCTATTTAAAATTAATTTTTGTCATTGATTAGGCATACGAAACGATGATTGTCTCGGCTGTAATATATATATAAACGATTAGCATTAGGTATATTTCTCACGTGCTATCGGTTTGTTTACAAGCAAACAGTATGCCCTTCTATGTTAGGCTTAACGTCAAAGCTTGTTTTGTATATTCGTTATGGTGTAAAAGAACTTTCTGAAAAAGATTAACGTCTTGTCTTCTTAGAATATATAATGAAACTTTGGATGAAATGATTCAAAACAGATAATTAGAAATGAAGCAGATTGGCTTGGAAGCAGCAGAGAATGTTTAGATCAACGTCAAAATATTTATAGTCGAGTGAATAAAATTGTGTCAATTCACAAATTAGAGGTGAACGTCTGTGGAACTTATTATTGTGAATATTGTGCATTAGTTACTTTTCTGGTATATGCGCACACCATGGCGTCCCTTTTTTGTCTGGCGAATTTTCTTGTTGCTACAGTCTCTGTATTACGGAGGAAAAAATCGCCATCGGAAGGAAAATCGTTGCGTTTCTCCACCAGGCGTCCAGAAAACCATAGGTACACTTTTCTATAGACGCGTCAGGAGGAAAACCAGAAGCCGCGCATTTCTCTGGAGGCGTCAGGAAAACCCATGTTGCATTTCTAGAGGCGTCAGGAGAAGATCATGAGTACGCGTTTCTCTGGAGGCGTCAGGAAAATCATAGCACGCGTGGCTCTGCAAATCAGGAAAACCATGGCACATGATCTCTGGGGCAATCCAGAGAGGAAAACCATGGCACGCGTGTCTCTCTAGGCATCAGGAAAACCATGGCACGCACTTCTCTGGAAGCGTCAGGAGGCCTGGTACATTTCTCTGGAGGCGTCAGGAAGCATGGTACGCGTTTTCTCTCGAGGTGTCAGGAAAACCATGGTACACTTGCGTTTCTCTGGAGCGTCAGAGAGGAAAACCATGGTACGTTTCTCTCTCAGGTGTCAGGAAAATGTGGTGCCATTTCTCTGGGCCGTCAGGAGAAACCATGGTACGCGTTTCTCTCGAGGTGTCAAGGAAGAAACCATGGTGCCCTTCTCTAGAGCGTCAGGGCTCATGTAGTACGCAGACATTTCTCTCTCTAGAGCTCCAGGAAAGAAGAAACCATGTTGCATTTCTCTCGAGGAATGTCCAGGAAAGCCATGGTACGCTTTTCTATGGAGAGCGTCAGGAAGATCATGGTGCAGACTCTGGAAATCAGGGAGCGAAAACCATGGAACGCGTTTCTCTCCAGTGTCAGGAAAACCATGGTACGCGCTACTCTCCTGGAAGCGTCAGGAAAATATGGTACCTTGCGATTTCTCTAGGCTCAGAGCCATGGTGCGCCTGCTCTCGGGTGTCAGGGCCATGGTGCCTTTTCTATGGAGGCGTCAGGAAAACCAGGGTACGCATTTATCTGGGCGTCAAGGAAAACCATGTTACGCGTTTTCTAGAGGCGTCCAGGAAGATCATGGTACGCGTTTCTCTAGAGGCGTCCAGAAAAAATCCTTGGACGCGTTTCTCTAGAGCTCAGGAAAATCATAGTACGCATTTCTCTGGAGGCGTCAGGAAAACCACTGCTTTGCATGTCTGTCACAAATCAGGAAAACCATGGCACGATACTTCTCACGGAAGCGTCCAGGAAAGGCATGGTACGCGTTTCTCTGGGCGTCAGGAAAACTATGACACGCTTTCTATGGAGGCGTCAGGAAAACCGGTACATTTCTCTGGAGGCGTCAAGAAAATG
>BGPR01039814.1:0-14170 GCA_013235015.1 Araneus ventricosus
AAAAATATTAATTCTTAATTTAAATTTTCGCACTTACGTTCTAATGGTATTTTACTATCAAGAAAGTAAGCTAATTCCAAATCACTTACTTTTCAAAACGATAAAATAATAGATCCTAAAAGAGTTAAAAGATAGACAATTGTTTTAGAACAAAAGGAAATTCCAGGAAGAATAGCAACAATAATAAAAGCTAAAGTCAGACGATATTATTACCATTTGTTCTTTATGAGGACATTTTTAGAAAAACGTTTACATAATTTTTTATTTAATAGATTATTCAATCAAATGTATCAATTCGAAAGGAAATATTCTGTCTTCTACAAATATGTATCAATGTCCTTAACATGGCGTATTTGTAATTGTAACATTGGCAAAAATTGAACAACTTAAAATTGGAATTTTCTCAGCTGAAATTTCCTAACGCGATATAAAGAACAAAAAATTCGAGAATATAACAGTAATCGCTTTAGTAAAATTTGAAACAAAAAAAAAGATTTTGGTAATATTTTAAACTAAGATATTACTTCGAACGATTTAATAACCTTTATCTCAAATATATTTCTTAAAAAATGCTCTCTTTATCTAAATACATCGACTCTTTTATTCATAATAATGAATATAATGCTTTGTCTCAGAAGCATTCACGTGAATAAGTTGCCAAAATTTATCTGATGCCCGAAGGACATCTTTTTGCTCAATTCTTATCTAACCAGAATGCATAACTTGTAATTCCTGTAAGAATACAGAACAATAGACGGTTAATAATAGAACACTTTTTGTTACATTCTTCTTTTCTTTGTTTGTTTTGTTAGAATGTCTCATATGCTGCATACTTAATAAATTTATAATGCAGATTAAAGTCGAACCCGATTTTAGTAGACGACACGTGACGTGAATTTAGAGTGTATACTAATGGAAATGTTTAGTTTACTAAAAAAAATGGAACGCTAAATTGATTTTGCAATATTTATCCTTTAAATGCAGCTGTTTCGTGCTTCAGTTTGCTTTCTTATTTTTTATATCCTTTTGTGAATACTGAAGTTTATTTTTTTGGAGTTAATATAAACAGAATACGTATCTTTTTTTACTGACTGGAAATGCTTTTAAAGTCTTTTATTCTTTATGTGTGAAATCTTTTAACAGATGTAAAATAATCTCAGAAAGGTTTCTACATAAGTATTAGTATGAATAAAAATGCGCATGAAATTTAGATCGTTTTCCTCCGTAAAGTATATCTTCAAAATGTCTTTTTTTATCGGAACAATAGGAAGGTAGAGTTTACGGTATTTGTTTGAAATATAAAATAGGAGATGCATTCTTCGCTATATTCCTATAATGGTATGTTAAAAAAATATATGAAGAAACCTGAAAAGATCAATAGTTACACGATATTACATAAAAGTTCAAAGGCAAACAATCTAATTTAGTGTTTTTCAGAGATATTTTAGAAATGTTATCAATCGAATCCAGAGAAAATAAATCTCCTTCTCTTTCTCTATACAAATATACGTATATCTATATATTTGAAATAATTTGGTAAAACCTTCAGACAGTTCGCCAGCCCCAACCACTCGATGGATTTCGACAATTTTTATTTGATATGAAAGATTATGATTTCCAGACATGTCATCAAAGGTCGCGTGCTCCCCATCAACGCCCATTTTCGAACGAAATCCAAAAAAAACATTACTCCATCATATATTCTATATGAGGAAATACATTTAGACAGTTCGCTAGCCACAACCACCCGACAGATTTCGACAACTTTTATTTCATATGAAAGCTTGTGACGTCTAAATATGTCATCAAGGGTCGTCTGCCGCCCACCGCCCTTAATTTCCAACAGATATTGCGAAATAAACGGAATATATTAACGGAAATAACGGAGATTATTTTTGCAAAATAGTAGCGTGTTCCTGAGCCTCAAAATCCGGGCTGATTTCGCCAATTTAATACGTCAATTCTTTCAAATAACTAACGAATAAAAATGTACCGCTTTATTTTCGTAAGTTTAAAATAGCATTTTTCATTTGTATGCAGTTCTGTTGCTTTTCATTCCAATTTAATTTAACTTTAATAGCAGACGATTTCGTTAAGACATCTCTATAACCTGGTTTTAATAGCAGACGATTTTGTTAAGACATATCAACACTATATGCCCAAGAGTATCCGGACACTTGCAGATTTTCACATTTTTTAGAATTTCTCCGAAATGGTGTAACCGATTACCTTTAAACTTCGGACATGTAAAGAATAAACAATAACTCACATTTTATATTGAAGATTCGGTCCTGAGGGCAATTAGGGGGCCGTCTACAAACTGATGAAGACAAAAGCGTTTTTGGACCACCCCGCTTCACAGAATACTGATAACAAGATGAAACTCTCAGAAATGGTAATGTTTAATATGTATAATATTTACAGGAATATTTGTAAACCCAGCGCAAATATTTGGGAAGGTATAAAGGTTTTCTTAAAAAATCTCAAATTTTCCCACCTGTTTTTTGCTTATAGCATGCAGAGTTTTCTGTTATATTATACGAAACTTACAGAAAAGATGACAATATGTTAGAGAAGTATTTGTGTAAAACGTTGGAAAAGAATTGTTGAATATTACAGGAATTATGAGCATTTGTAGTAAATAGTGTTTTACTGCGCATGCGCGAAACATAGTGTAATTTTTCTTTCACAACTTTAAAGCCAGATATATTGGGCAACTTATATAAAAAAATTCAGTTCAATATCATTAGTATTCAGAAAGATATCGGCATTACAACGAGCAGAATTTTAGCTCCTGTCGAAGAGAAGCTAAAAGATGAGGGGTTGTACACAAATTGATATTTTTTAAACTTATATCTTTAAATAGTTATATTGAATTGTATAGTGGTTAGAATTTGCTGAATACCCATGAACACATCTAATATTCGTAACGAATAAAAAAATATATATGTAGAATTATTAAAATATTTTAAGAAAAGAAATTAATTAGATAAAAAATTGTTTCGTCATAATATAAATATATTTAAAAATATCGTTTGGCCGTAAAATTGTAATATGTAACTTGTTAATAATCATGTAAATAATATAATTAAAGTAATAAAATTTTTGTTATTTATAGTGCCTAATTAGCTGGAATTTAAGTTATGCACGTAATTGATAAGTATTCATGGGTATGCAGCAAATTCTAACCGCTATACAATTAAATATATCTATTTAAAGATATAAGTTTAATAAATATCAATTTGTGTACAACCCCTCATCTTTTAGCTTCTCTTCGACAGGAGCTAAAATTCTGCTCGTTGTAATGCCGATATCTTTCTGAATACTAATGATATTGAACTGAATTTTTTTATATAAGTTGTCCAATATACCTGGCTTTAAAGTTGTGAAAGTAAAATTACACTATGTTTCGCGCATGCGCAGTAAAACACTATTTACTAAAAAGGCTCATAATTCCTGTAATATTCAACAATTCTTTTCCAACGTTTTACACAAATACTTCTCTAACATATTGTCATCTTTTCTGTAAGTTTCGTATAATATAACAGAAAACTCTGCATGCTATAAGCAAAAAACAGGTGGGAAAATTTGAGATTTTTTAAGAAAACCTTTATACCTTCCCAAATATTTGCGCTGGGTTTACAAATATTCCTGTAAATATTATACATATTAAACATTACCATTTCTGAGAGTTTCATCTTGTTATCAGTATTCTGTGAAGCGGGGTGGTCCAAAAACGCTTTTGTCTTCATCAGTTTGTAGACGGCCCCCTAATTGCCCTCAGGACCGAATCTTCAATATAAAATGTGAGTTATTGTTTATTCTTTACATGTCCGAAGTTTAAAGGTAATCGGTTACACCATTTCGGAGAAATTCTAAAAAATGTGAAAATCTGCAAGTGTCCGGATACTCTTGGGCATATAGTGTTGATATGTCTTAACAAAATCGTCTGCTATTAAAACCAGGTTATAGAGATGTCTTAACGAAATCGTCTGCTATTAAAGTTAAATTAAATTGGAATGAAAAGCAACAGAACTGCATACAAATGAAAAATGCTATTTTAAACTTACGAAAATAAAGCGGTACATTTTTATTCGTTAGTTATTTGAAAGAATTGACGTATTAAATTGGCGAAATCAGCCCGGATTTTGAGGCTCAGGAACACGCTACTATTTTGCAAAAATAATCTCCGTTATTTCCGTTAATATATTCCGTTTATTTCGCAATATCTGTTGGAAATTAAGGGCGGTGGGCGGCAGACGACCCTTGATGACATATTTAGACGTCACAAGCTTTCATATGAAATAAAAGTTGTCGAAATCTGTCGGGTGGTTGTGGCTAGCGAACTGTCTAAATGTATTTCCTCATATAGAATATATAATGGAGAAATGTTTTTTTGGATTTCGTTCGAAAATGGGCGTTGGTGGGGGGCAGGCGACCTTTGATGACATGTCTGGACGTCATAATCTTTCATATCAAATAAAAATTGTCGAACTCCGTCGAGTGGTTGGGGCTGGCGAACTGTCTGAAGGTTTTACGAAATTATTTCAAATATATAGATATACATATATTTGTATAGAGAGAGAAAAGGAGATTCATTTTCTCTGGATTCGTTTGATAACATGTCTTAAATATCTCTGAAAAACACTACATTAGATTGTTTGCCTTTGAACTTTTATGTAATATCGTGTAACTATTGATCTTTTCAGGTTTCTTCATATATTTTTTTAACATACCATTATAGGAATATAGCGAAGAATGCATCTCCTATTTTATATTTCAAACAAATACCGTAAACTCTACTTTCCTATTGTTCCGATAAAAAAAGACATTTTGAAGATATACTTTACAGAGGAAAAAGCTCTAAATTTTATGCGCATTATTATTCATACTAATACTTATGTAGAAACCTTTTTGAGATATTATTTTACATCGGTTAAAAGATTTCACACGTAAAGAATAAAAGACTTTAAAAGCATTTCCAGTCAGTAAAAAAAGATACTTATTCTGTTTATATTAACTCCAAAAAAATAAACTTCAGTATTCACAAAAGATATAAAAAATAAGAAAGCAAAATGAAGCACGAAACAGCTGCATTTAAAGGATAAATATTGCAAAATCAATTTAGCGTTCCATTTTTTTTGGAAACTAAACATTTCCATTAGCATACACTCTAAATTGACGTCACGTGTCGTCTACTAAAATCGGGTTCGACTTTAATCTGCATTATAAATTTATTAAGTATGCAGCATATGAGACATTCTAACAAAACAAACAAAGAAAAGAAGAATGTAACAAAAAGTGTTCTATTATTAACCGTCGATTATTCTGTATTCTTACAGGAATTACAAGTTATGCATTCTGGTTAGATAAGAATTGAGCAAAAAGATGTCCTTCGGGCATCAGATAAATTTTGGCAACTTACTCAAGTGAATGCTTCTGAGACAAAGCATTATATTCATTATTATGAATAAAAGAGTCGATGTATTTAGATAAAGAGAGCATTTTTTAAGAAATATATTTGAGATAAAGGTTATTAAATCGTTCGAAGTAATATCTTAGTTTAAAATATTACCAAAATCGTTTTTTGTTTCAAATTTTACTAAAGCGATTACTGTTATATTCTCGAATTTTTTGTTCTTTATATTGCGTTAGGAAATTTCAGCTGAGAAAATTCCAATTTTAAGTTGTTCAATTTTTGCCAATGTTACAATTACAAATACGCCATGTTAAGGACATTGATACATATTTGTAGAAGACAGAATATTTCCTTTCGAATTGATACATTTGATTGAATAATCTATTAAATAAAAAATTATGTAAACGTTTTTCTAAAAATGTCCTCATAAAGAACAAATGGTAATAATATCGTCTGACTTTAGCTTTTATTATTGTTGCTATTCTTCCTGGAATTTCCTTTTGTTCTAAAACAATTGTCTATCTTTTAACTCTTTTAGGATCTATTATTTTATCGTTTTGAAAAGTAAGTGATTTGGAATTAGCTTACTTTCTTGATAGTAAAATACCATTAGAACGTAAGTGCGAAAATTTAAATTAAGAATTAATATTTTTCCAGACGAAAAGATGAATTCGAATAACAATTATGGCTAAATATATTTTGTCACAATAAATGAGTAAAAATATTTTTAAAAGCACTGAAGCTTTTATAAAAGGTAAAGGAATTTCTCTTACAGACTACTACGCGAATGCGAAACTTTCAATGCACCTCCACATTTAATCAAGATTTGTTCTTTTAATTAAAATATCAGTTTCTTAATTCGATTTGAATTATGAACAATCGGAATTTATTTGGGAAGCAACTGATGCTGGATGGAGAAATTTAAATAACTGTTGGCTTTAATACAAAAATTTTTAGGCTAAGAATTTTCGGAAGTTAATAAGGTGTGGTGTGAAATTTGGAAATGTGGGTGTCTCGGTGACCCGTATTTTTTAAGTAAAAATTTAATTTTAAACTCAGAAAAATGAAAATTTCGAGTTAAATCGCGGAGTTAGCTCAACATAGCGATTTGATTACGGTCGGAACATAAAAAAAGTTTGAGAGATTTAGGGTCCAGATTCGCATCAATTTTTTTTGCATGCCGACGCCTTTTAATTGTCGGGAAATTTGAAACTGTTATAAACATCTAGCAACAGAACATATAAACAAAAATTACGGTAGAGAGTTTAATTGCGTTACACTTAATAAGACTTACAAAACCTGGTACTACCCTATATTTACCATTATTTTAACCGTTTTATTTTGATCTTAAACAATAGTATTAAATATACGTATAACAAACAAACACAAATTTTATGCACGTAACTATTCATACCAATACTCATTCAGTACTCTGTTCAAATATTATTTTGAATGTCTTAAAATAATTCACATTTATAAGAATAAAATATCTTAAAAGCATTTCCAGACATTTTGAAAGAATGTCTGGAAATTCTGAAAACATATATAATTTAATATTCATACAGAGTAGAAAGAATTCAATACGAGACAGCTGCTTATAAGTGACGTTGCAACATCATTTACTCGTGCGAATTTTTCTTTTTGTTTTCAATAAAAAAATAAACACATCCATAAACATGCAAGCATTCTAAATCTAATTCCACGTGTCATGCTCTAAAATGGGTTTCTACTTCAGTTTCCTTGCATTATAAATTTATTAAGTATGCACCATGCGAGAGATAGAAACAAGACAAACAGTTTGAAGAATGAATCTGCGAAAAAAAACCATGGAGCATTCTTTTATGTCTTAAGATTTGTGAGTACGCATTCTGGTTGTATAACAACTATTAAAATGATTAAGAATTATTAAAAAGAACTTTCGGGTAACAATACTTACTTACACGAATGCTTTTGAAATAATAATATTATATTTATTAGAACGAATAAAAAAGAGAATATAAGGCTCAGAGTTCGAGAAGCTGAATTCAAATAATCCAAATTAATTAAAAATGGATGCGGTCTTTACGTTACAATAAAGAAAAATAATTTCATCTCATTATTTGCTAAATTATCCATTATTATACTGGAAATCGTACATAGTACACCTGCGCCCGCGTCTGCCTAAAGGAAATTAAAAAAACAATTTATGTAAAGCGGGGTGAATTTAAATTTCATTGGATATCTGATGCATTTTTGTTTTCTTGCGAGATAAATTTTATCACATACGTATAACTTTCTCAGTATACGCTATTACTTTTGAATAAATTTATCTCGGCCGCCTAATACAGGTTTAATCATTGAATAAAATAAAATATTAACTTTTAAATTAATTTTAAATTAATAACTTTTAACTTAAGTAGTAAAACTTTTCTGAAGGATGGTTAAGAATAAAATAAAAAGATTTATATAGATTTAATATAATATACATTAAAGTTGTAAATAAATGGAATCTGTCTAGCAATCACATCTCTTTACTCAAATTTAAATTAAATAAATGACTTACTTTACTGATGAAAGCAGAGAAAAGAATATTCCATGTGCATTTATAATTATATTTACAAACCTCTTGAATTTATTGATTAGCTCAATTTTCTAGCTTAAAAAAATACTTTGAACAACATTTGAATCACTTTTTGTTTAAATATCGATTCTATTATTATTGTCTATTCTTTGAAGGAAAATGAAACAATAGAAAGATGTTTTGTTTAAGTAGTAAAATTGCTCGATCTATATCAAATTTCGATTGTTGAAACAACACTTCGAACAGCAAACTCATACAAATAATATTTTTTGTCATTTGATACAATATCGTTTTTTTATTGATATTTTCTATAAAACCGTTTGTTTTTATCATTTGCTATAATATTTTAATGTATGATATGTTACAAAATCATTATGTATCGTTAATTTCAAGAATATCGTTTTACTAGCAGTTGCGTGTAAAGTAGTCAAAAATATATAACAAAAAATGCAATCTGCTTTCATCGCAATCTTTAAAGGTTTAGCCATTTATTTATTAGGTAGATTCCTTATAGGAACTCTACCTATTTATTGAATTTGAATTATTTACGCAAGGCACTGCTTTATCCGAATTCACAAAATTGAAATTAAATGCCTTGCCATTACCAAAATGACTCCAATGTTTTAACGATACCTAACATTGAAATTATTAAAAAAGCCACAACTGAATCAAAAAATAAATATTCTTAAACATAACGTCGTTTTCAATTCCGTCAAGGAACGTCCATGCCATATGTGAATAAAATCGAACGATGCGTTTGATTTGTAACAAACAAATTTACAGAAATTTCTCTGACGAAATAATACGTGGTCGAGTTGAAACTGGACCTCGCTTTGCAGAGTCAATAAAAGAAATATAAGTTATCTCATGTGTTTGAAATCTTCCCATATTTTTATTGGTTTTCTTGAGCAGATATAAACTAGTAGTTCTGCGAACAGTAGACCTCGCTCCCCCCCTCCGAAATAAAAAAAATCTAATATTTTCTCTTCACCGCATTTTTTTAAAGCTTAGCAAATGTTATTGAATGTGAAGATAGCATTGTTTGTAGGGCACCGGGCATCATAATTTGACTCTCAAGGAGTACACTGGTGAACAAAAATTTAGCACATTTCGTAAGGTGTGACAAATTTGGAGTTAATATTGTTGCAGAATGTCTTACTGTGGGTGTATGGTGTACCGGGGTTCTACTATAATTAAAATAATTCTTTTATTACCGAATTAAAATAATAAGAAGTAAAACATATACACCGTTTTCTATTGCTTCAAGAAATATTTCCGCCAAATTTGAAGGAAATCGAAGGAATCGCATTTGGTCGTAATCGCGTAACAAAGAAATTTACAGACAGACAAAGTGCTGAATGCTCGCTTCGCTCGGTCATTTAGCGTAAAAACCCTTTTATATTCATATACGAAAAAATGTTTATAACCAAACTGAACAATCAACTGGAATAGAAGCCTTATAATTTCATGAAATCAAGCCACCACAGACCCTAGCTACATGTGATAAGCTTGTGACTTATCTATTCTGTAACCATTATACTACTCTGTGTAAATATTATATTAAAGAGATTGATAATTAAATTACATAGTAATACGAAATACTTGTTTTATGATTTTATCCCAACGTTTCTTCGAAAAATCTACGGCGCGGACCCGAACTGAGCCTTTCTTATGTTTTATTTAGAGTAGCTTTTGATGACGTCATCTGTTGACAGAATGTAGAACTTCATTTCATGTATGTGCAGTAAAATATTATTTACTACAAATGCTCATATTTCCCGTAATATTCAAATTTTTGAATTTAAATTTTAATACAATGTTTTTTTTACGTATTGTCAGGTATTCTGTAAGTTTCGTACAATTCGAAAGAAAACTCTGCATGTTATAAACAAAAAACATGCGGAGTTTTAAATTTTCAATTTAATACCGATTTTTACTTATATTCTGTTACATATTTTTATTGTCTCACTTTGGGTCATAGTAATACTCCTCAAGCTCTATAAAATGATACCAGAATGAACCTCCACGATACACTTATTTATAACCTTACATAAAACTAATTCATAACAATCACGCGCATGCGCCTACACTGGTACGATGACGTCACAGGTAAAACAAATACTATGCGACAGACCATTACAGATATGATCTATCCGTTGTGGGGTCAAGCATTCTTTGCGCATTATTAGTCTCGTAGTTATCAGCGATTCAAATCTGACTGCATTTCGTCACACAAGAAAGCTCGATCGACTATCACTGTAACGAGCGGAAAGACGTTTTCACGTCAAAATCAGTGAAGAAAACATTTATTGGACAGAATAGGTACAACACAGCTTGTAATACACCGAATAAACAAAACTGCTACTAGGTGTTTAAAGTAGCGTCCGCGGAAGTCACAGCATGGGATAGAACGACACGCGTAGAAACGACTGGAAGACATGCCCGAAGATTCCGGGTGTTTCCTGGAGATACGCTATCAGATCTTCCGGAATCTCCACTGGTGTCTCATAAAAGAGTGACGCCAGAGGAAGAAGTCCAAAGGGTTAAGTTCAGACGAGATTCCCTGCTACGTCACACTTTGCAGATGCTTTTTCACGTTTTTCACCCATTCAACTTCATGTTCCATTGATGACGTTTTATCTTGATATGTATTATCACCCCTCAAAGTTTGTTAAGTGGAATTCGTATACACACACTCTGTCCCTCACGTTGGGGGCACTACGAGTTCGTGGATTAGAAGCCGCCGGATAAGCAAGCGGGTTCGCGCTTCTCCTGTGTGGGTTGAGTTACCTCCACTCCAATGACGGGGTTACCTCCTTCGGGAGAGGTTAGGCCGTGGCAGTTGATGGTTATTAGGACCACCCCGATCGTAGTTCCGACTGCTGTCGTGGCGACTGTTTTTCATATGACCCCGCGCGTTTCGGCAGGATGGGGGTAGTTCCTCTGTGCGTTACCATACACCCGCCCTGTACATGCGATTCAACTTAGAAATATTCAAATTGCCAGGGAAGTAAATTTTTTTCGCATCTCGGAGGGAACTGTGCGACTCCTGCCCCCTGAGCGCACCAGGCCTCTGGTCATTTAAGAAATCGTGAGGCATCTATTCTGATGTCTATCACCTTTGGAGCTGACACCCTCGGTGAGAAGAGATTATCGAAAAAGAAATTGGGTCAGAAATCGGGAATCGAATATCGAAGAAGAAATCGGGGCAGTCGGCGATTAGAGTTTTGTAGGAGAAAGGGGGGGAGAAGTAATCGCAGTGGGGGGTCGGAGTGACCTGTAGCGGATGGCTTTCAATGCGTAGAGTGCCCGTGAGTGACCTGCCTAAATGGGTGGGCTAAAAATGGAATAGTGCGGACTGCCACCACACCATTTGTGTGGAGTGGAGCGTTCGTGAATGACAGGGTTTATTTTTTTCTGCTTCCCGTTTTCCATCTCCTATGTCTCTAAAACCACTATGGATCGTGTGAACCAACAAAACGTTACTTTAATTCACTATTTTACCCTGAAAATTGTAATAAACTGTATCAGTCACATGAGGAACAATGGAACAAATCAGCAACCTTTCTTCCACAATACGAACCTTCTGCTGTGGAATCGTCTTTTAGACCTGCCTAATTGGATGGGCTAAAAAATGGAATAGTGCGGACTGCCACCACACCATTTGTGTGGAGTGGAGCTTCGTAAATGACACAACAGGCCTTATTTTTTTCTGCTTCCCTTTTTCCATCTGCCATCTCGCTAAAATCACTATCGATTATGTGAACCAACAAAACGTTACTTTAATCCAATATTTTACCCTGAAAATTGTAATAAACTGTATCAGTCACATGAGGAACAATGGAACAAATCAGCAACCTTTCTTCCACAATACAAACCTTCTGCTGTGAAATCGTCTTTAAGACCTGCCTAAATGGATTGGCTAAAAATGGAATAGCGCGGACTGCCACCACACCATTTGTGTGGAGTGGAGCTTTGCGTGAATAGTAGGCTTTTGTTTTTGTTCTGCTTCCCTTTTTCCATCTGTCACATCACTAAAGTCACTATGGATTGTGAGAACCAACAAAACGTTAGGTCAAACCACTATTTCCCTAGAAGCACAAAAATATTGTACGATATCGAACAATATTCGCAATATTGTATAATATTGTACAATATCATATAATATTGTACAATATCATATAATATTGTATAATATCGAACAATATTGTACAATATCGGACAATATGTTGTGCTACCTGGTTTCCCTCTGAAATTGAAACAAACTATATCAGTCACAGGAGGAACAATGGAACAAATCAACAACCTTTCTTCCACAATACAAACCTTTTCCGGTGCAATCGTTTTTTTAAATTGGAACCTCATCAGTCTTCCTCCTAAGCACGCGGAACCTCAGTGTTTTCCTCCCAGTTTTCCAATACTTGAAATGTGTAAATCTGATGGAATCTTATCATCTTTCCCGTTTTCCAGTAGATATAAAACTACATCTATCGATCTAGCAGATGGCGCTGAAAATAGGTATGTAACGAATAGTGATTTGGAGGAATAGCCGAATACCAAATTTTTAGAAACATTTAACTTTTGATTGTAAATGAAATATTTCCCAAATTTTAAATGAGAAAATTAAAGATTAAATGAAATTGATTTTTTATTATTTGTATATTTTAAAAAATCTTAATACCTTTATGTATATTTGTAATATTTTAAATATCTTAATTCCAATAATAAAAAACCTGTTGAAATTGTTTCAAAGAAATAAAAGAGTCATCTTTGTAAAACATGACTATGACAAACACAGAAGAAAATCGAATGGATAAATTAAACTTAGTAGAAGTAAATTTCTATTTTGAAAAAGAACTTCTAATAGGTAGGATGGAGTGTCCGCTTAATTGGCGAAAAAAATGCGGAAAAATTTCCAAGGTTTACAAATTTAGCAAGAAAATATCTTTCAGCACCTGCAAGCATTATATAGTTACCGTTTATTTTCTGAAACTGGTAACATATATGAAACCATATGGAACTGATTTCTATAAATCATATTGGAACATTATTAAATACACTTATGTACTATGCATTTTAAAACTGGATAAAAGTTGCATTTATTTTAATAATAAATGTACAATAATGTAATTCTGCAGTATTCTATATTAAATATATTTAAAACATCATTTTTGAAAAAAACATTATATCCTGAATTTATTCCGCCGAATATCTGTTTAGCATTCGTCCAGATCGAATATTCGGAAAAGGGCCGAATAAGCCTTTTGAAGACTTGTTTTATCACCTGTTGGTACTATATGTGGAAACCAAATGGGACAGACTTCCTCCTAAAAATACTGAAAAATTATTGTTCTTGTCATGATTCCGGGCTTTGCTATGATAAATTATTTATAACTTTATAAAGCACACCTGTGCACTATGCAACTTAAAATTGTGCAAATGTTAGGAGATTGTTTGATAATAACCAAAATGTAAATCTACAATATTATTTTTAAACGTGTATTTAAAAGCACATTTAAAAAAAATTATTATCCTGAATATATTCGGCCGAATATCTCTTTAGTATTCGACCTGCCGAATATTCGACAAAAGGGCCGAATACCGAATGGTTGCCGAATATTCGTTACATCCCTAGCTGAAAATTCACAATCAGAAAAAGAATGGCCTTTATCATTCTCCCCTTGGATCCTTCATATGTAATCACCGAAAAAGAAAAAAGGGGAAATCCTCAAGTTAATTTAGATTTTAAAAATGGAAATTTAACTATTCTCCAAACACTTTTATGACCTTTAACATTTAAATAAAATATTCCTTTAGGTAATAAAGTGACTAAAATTAGAAACTTTTACTGAATAAATAATCGAATTCCTACAAAAGTATGATTCGATTTTTGATTTAAAGAAACTAGAGATTGCAGGAAGTAAAACTTTCTAAAAATACCTTGAATTCATTCCTTGTTTTACCTTTTTAAATCTTCCTTCCCGTCGCGTCTCTTTGTCTTTCTTTAAATGAAAAAAGATACTTTTCCCTTATTGCTTAGCAGAAATAACTGAAACAGAAGTAGATCCGCTAAAAAAACACAAAAGATATTAAAAGAAAAGAATGTATTAATTTTTTTATTGAACCATTTCAAACAAAAATATGGTCTGAGAGTTGAAAAGAATAAATGCTTCAAAAGAAATGTCAAGAAC
>BGPR01039815.1:0-14170 GCA_013235015.1 Araneus ventricosus
TTTTTTTTTTTTTGCAAAATCGAATACGCATACCCTCTACTTTTTTTTCTATTTCACATCAGTAACATAAATAAAACGTATTATTGCAATAAGATAACGGATTGACTGAAATGAAATCATCAATACTTTTCTCTGTAAAAAATAAAATAACAAGTAACAATTCTGTGATAGAAATAAATAACTAAATAAACAACTACAAAGTCAATGTATCAAACTCAACATGCAATGAACCACAAAGTTCTGCCTTCGATGGAATGTATCTTTTCTCATGGGTCGAGAAATTTTCTATATGTAAACTTGCCACCATTTTTAATTTTATCCACATTAATCTTCGTCCACATTATCATCAAAAAGTGCTAAGACTGCTGTTTCATCAGTCAAATACCATAAGTGCTGGCTAAATTTCTGTAAAGCAGCTTTCGGGATACTTTCATTCACATTTTCATAAGCTTTCAAAGATTTCAAAAGGCACAAATCTTTGTAAGGTGCTTTAACTGCCAAAATGCATTGAAGCCATGGTTTAACGTAGATTGTCACGATAAACAAGCAGACGTCTAACAGTGCTTCCTTATCCTTGGTGTTTAATTTCAACTGAGAACTAAATAACGATGCTTTTAGGGAGTAAATCGCTCGGGCCATCCATCTAGTTTGGTGCATGGCATCTGGAAGTCTGATTTTAAATTTTTTTCTGTATCTCCACATAAAAAAACGGTAGCCAGTTCAATCACCTCTCCATAGTCATCTCTGATCATAACCACACTTTCTCTTTAGCACTGTATTTTAGTGGAATAGAAGTTTTATTAATTATCTTTGAACTTTTTAAAGAGTGGAATATCGGGGCTTGTTTTCACTTGTTTAATTTTTATTTCGAATACGGCCTTTAATACCAGTTGGTATACATGATGGCGGCAAACGACAAAAAGCATTTTCCTAACAAATTTTTGCTCGAGGAGCACACAAGCACCAAAAACACCACCTGTATTCAAAGCCGTAGTATCACAACAGAGAATGTGGACAATGTCTTCGAGATTCCAATCTAAGATCGTCTTCCAAACAGCCTGTGCCTGTTCTTTGCCTGCATATTTATCCAGTCTCCGCACAGCAATGAGTTGTTTTCTAAGTCCATATGAAATAACAATAGGAAAGCTTTCTTCTTTCGATTTTCGAGCACTCAAAGCAGGCAAAAGTTTTAGATCCCATTGTAAGGTCACTACATCAGGTACCTTGCTTTGGAAATCAATTTTTATGTTTTCCGCGCGTTCCTTCAGTTTTTCTGTTCTGATTCTTTGAATTGAAGACTTGCTTATTGGAATTTCGTCGATGTTACATGCAAGGGCATCAATAGTAGCTTCAAGAATAAACACAAAATCTCGCATACTTAACTCACACCTGTCTAATGCAGCAACTAACTTTCTAGTAATAAAATCTTTCCTCATTACTGATTTACTTGTCCCAGGAAATCTTCTGAATTCATATTTTGATTAGAATTCGAAGAAGAATCTTCATGCAATGGTTATGATACGAGGATGTTGAAGCGGAAACATGTTTGGTTCGCTGATTTTCTTCTTTGACAGCTCAAAGTTGCGCCCTTTCCTCTTTATCGGTCAGTCTTTTATACACTCCACCTAAGTGACCGGGTCGGCTCGGCGCTCTTTGGCGCTGCAAGAACATCCTTTCTTCCTCTATTTTCATTAACTGAAGTGCATCAGAGTGTGCAATCTCGAATAAATTGTCTAAATTACTTACAAATTCTTGTTGTCGCCGCTTGAATACGTCTTGTAATTTTTTTGCATTTTTTGTAAGTCTCTCCAAACTTGATACACGTTAACAAGTTTCCTCACACAATTTGGCAACGAATTGTTAGATATGCGTGCCTTTCCCCAAAAGATAATACATTCGCGAATAGCGAGATTTTCACTTTCATTAACTGTTAAATTTACTTCTCAAATATTGTAGAACAAAACTGCGAGAATTTTACCATTAGAAGGAAGTTTTGAACCAGTTATTTGATGTTTTATATACCCTATAAAAATATCACTTTTTAGAAATACGCAATTCTACTCCCATGTTCTGTTCACTGATTAAAAATTATAACATTACTAAAAAAAATTAAACATTTACCAGCAAAACATTTTGGAATTTTAAGCACATTGACACGTGGACGTGCGCTGTCCTGAGTAAACTGGTACTGACACGTTTCACGGGTTACGCATTGCCACTGTCGAAGCTTTCCAAAAGCTATTTTTCTGTTTTGTTTTCTCTTTACCATTTGCAGATGCTATGTGCTCAGCAACAGATACGTGTCAGCGTTCGCTGCCTTAAGTACACAAGTACTGATTGACACTTATAGATGCAAGTCCGCACGGGTTGCCGTGTTTCAAATTACATGAACTTTATTCACAATTGCTTTGACATAAAAGGAAAAAAAATAAGAGGGTATGCGAAAAAAAAAACGACTTTCATTTTTTGTTGACACCCTATTGTGTATCCTCTAATAGAAATTCAATGTTTTAATATTTTCAAGATTTAAAGGACGTGACGTTTGAAGCGATACGCAATTCGCATGTTTTTATTAATGCAATTGGAGTGCTGTGCTACTGAAAATTTATATTCCATACAATCTGTACTGTGCTTTGTATTTGGTTCATCGTTTAATTTTACTGCATTCACTGACAAATAAGCCTTTGTGACTGACTCCATTTTGCGAGCCTATATTCGATTACAAAAATGACTTCTTTCTATATCACTAAGTAACCTTTAAAGTTTGGAAACGACCTTTCTTATCATCACGCGTATAATAAATGAAATCCAAAATGTTTGAAAATTTACAAACCTTTTTCTAGTTAAAAATGTGCAAATGGATTTGTCTTCCTATTTTTAAATCAAGGTTGGATATAAACTTTTAACAAGTCGATAAAATTTACGTTGTTAAAATGCCTTTCCGGTAATATAAAGAAATGTTTGGAAATCAACCCCCTTCTGCCCTGAATTATGCGCGGGACAGATAAAAAAATCAGTGAGTGGTTAAATATGCTATATTATATATAAGTAACTTAAATATGAGACATAATAATTTTTTTGTCAATTAGCAAACTAATTAAAAATATGTCTTAATAATAGGACACCAGGCTTCAATTAAATAGAAATAATTTTTTTTTATTTTAAATTCAATTTACAATTATTTCGTATGAAATGATTTGAAACAATTTCTTTGAGCATGAAAACATCAATATGCTTCACATTTCTCACAAAAAGACGTAGTTTTGAAAGTGCACCTTCCAATTTGCATCTTTGTTGCTTTGAGCTTCTTTCAATCATGTGGTCTATCTCATTAAATATCATGTCACTGCAAGGTCTGACAGATGGATTTAACATTTTCTTTGAAGGTGGTACAGCAGGACTATTACCTGATAGAAGTCCAAGTTTAGCTACAGACTGATTTGAAAATGAGAAGGCTTATGCTAATTGAAATGTGAAGTCCAGTAAATCTGTTTAATTTTTTCTGAGGAATTCGACAACAATATTTGTACCATGACAAAGAATTTATTATAGTCATATTGAAATAATGAAAGATGACAAGGAGGGTCCATTTTTTGCAACTTATAGACGTCCCATACAATGACATTAATAAATCATGCTTGTCCACTCCCCCCCCTACTTTTATTGTAAAACTTTACAATTTAAAGTCAGGAAACTTCAATAAAAGTGATATCTTTTTTGCTACGTCTACGTCTGTACGATTTCACTACAGCGATTTTGCCAACTTCTGTAGCTTATTTATCTGAAATACATCGTCCATCCGTTTTCAACTTTGCATTATCTTTTTCGGTTAATAATTGAATAAGAACTGTAAAATATCCAAAATATACAACCAACACAATGTTTTCTTAAAGAAAATATCTTTAACTGTTAAACAAATCAAAAGTTTGGGAACTATAGACACCTGGTGTTCTAATAACAGATTAAATATAAAAATTCATGTTTTCTGCTCTAAGGCTTGTATTGCTATTAGTAGAACAAATGTTTGATTCTCATTTGTAGTGCAATTTATCATTATTTTTAAGTTAAAAGCACTGGATTAGGCAGAAAAGGTACGAATTAAATTATGAATTTTTCAAAAGCAGAGGATTAAATATAATAATCTGTCTGAGGACTAAATAAACATGCTCTTGCGCTTTGACTGCAGATAGTCAGAAACCTCCATTATTTTCTCTATTACGACTGCTGCCGACAATTTAGCAAAAATGAAAGTATCTTCCAATTCTTGAAGGCATAATTAGTAGGAACAAGTGTTCTGAAGTTGAAAATAAATCTTTAAAATGTGGAATATAGAGCAATATAAATGTGTGTCCTATTACTAGGACGTCAGGGCCGAAGTAGTTAAAATTAATGTGCTGTTGTGCATTCTTTAATAACAATAAAATCTTAACCACATTAACCATTCTTTGAAATTCGGGATTTAGATTGCCAGAGATATTTTATGGAATGTAAACGACGTAAAAAGCATAACGATTAACCAAGCAATTTGAATGGTGAAAGCATTCGTATTGGGAAACACATTTTCTATAATATATATTTTTTTAAAAAATTAAAATTTTTGCAAACAGATGAATACAGTAAAATTTGCAGCAGCAAAGTGGTAGATTCAAGAAAAGCTTGAGAAATCATTTTCTATCTAATGTAGCAAATATTGTGCGACGTTTGTGCGCCTTTTCTAGGGAAAATTACGAGGTCCATTCCAAATTAGTCCTCGTGTTGCTTCGAAATTGGACATTAATATAACTTAATTTATTTAGGGAACTTCAATTAAAAATTATTTATTTTCGCTAATAAATTTGATATAAACAGAGCGTGTTTTTAAAAAGATAATAAAATTAGGTTAAAATTACAGAAATTAATTTTTATGAACTATGAATGCATTTAATTCGAGAGTTGCTTCACTTGATAAAATTAGAATTTAAAGAATGATAATGATGCGAAAATGAAAAGGAGTTCTTAAATTTCGTCAAAGAAATATGATATCTCTTTTAATGAATATTCTTAAAAAAACCCGACACAAACATTTAAAAATTTGAAAAAAGTTTTGTTGATAAACAAATTTTGCGATAACATAAAGGAAGTTCTGAATTTCAATTAAAAATCTTTTCTTCATCTGGTCTCAATAAAATCAGATCAAATTATCGCTCTTTGTAAAAGTGTATTTCGATATCGAAAATATTTTTAAGTCGTAATTCGCAGATCCTCTGACATTAACTTCATAAAGACTATATATGTTTTGAATTTACTTTCTAAGATATATTTCTAAAATTTTTATTGCTATCTGCAAAAGAATTTACTAAAGATTGACAATGCATATTCCAGTTTCTTCTCAAGAAAGCTTTAGTAGGGTACATGAATTGGTACAACATTTTTCACATTTAACATTTGGAATTCGTAAGCTCTATCTGTGTCTTTCGGAGAGATATCTGAGATCCTGAATAGGAAGTAAACTTGAATAGTTCAGGACGTTTTAAAGGGTTCAGGATGTTTTTCATTAACTTATCCGAGGACTTTAATTGATACATGAAAATAAATTTGTACAAACGGCCCAACTTTTCAAAGTTTCAGAAGCCATATCATTTAGTTTTAAATGTAAAACTACTCCATGCATTTTACGCATAGCATACAAGGTGTCACTAGAAATAATTTGACTGAGACTCTTAAGAATTTTTTTTAAATTTTTACATTGATGTTACCTCTTTTAATATACTCACCTCTTAGTTACTCATACGGCTCCTTTTGAATTTTCCAAATACCGGATGAGTGCTTCAGGTCATTTCCTGAAGGCTCTTTCCTCACCTCCGTCACTTTTGCTTTCACTATATTTACAGTCTCGTATTTAGTTTCTTTTAGTAAATAAAAAGAAATCTTATGGGGCTAGATAAGTTTAATACAGGTGCTGAAGATAGAAATCCTTGTTAGACCAAACCGTATTGAACTCTGGGCAGGAGTCTTATCTTGGTGATTGTTTTTCCACAGAAAAGGTCCTTTTTTCCATAGATGAGCGCATGAAATAAATAGTAAGGGCGCTTGCGTTATATTGGTGGTTGAGTGTTTGAACTTCAAGTGCAAATCGTACAAAATCACTTTAATCTTACAAAAACTTGTAAATAGTGGTCAGGCAGGACATAAGAATTCACAGTCTCTTTCTCAAACGTATTTGAAATTTGTAAACCGAACAAAATCTTGTACGACTGCGTGACCTCAATTAACTTGTAATGCCTTTTTCCTGATAATTCCATAAGAATTTCCATACGACTGACTAAAGTGTTTAACGTACAGATCGCAACAACCCCGTTCTAAATTTCCATGTTAAAAATACAGTAAATACAGTAAGAACGAAACTTTAACTGTATTTCTCAGAAAAGGTTCCGATGCATTTTTTGTCTTACCACTCAGAACTGCAATGAAAATACCTTTTAAAAAGAATTTGAAGCCCTCGAAGAACGGTGTTCTTCACTCTGTGATTTGCTATTATTTCCTGAAATGGCTTCCCAAAAGAAGTTGCCTTGCATTCATGAAATTTAAAGTTAGCTGTAGCAGGTTTGTATTTCGTTTATGTCCTTGTTTGCAGTGCCAATAATTTAGCTTTGACAAGGTCCACATTGAAATGCAATTAATACTAAAGAGAACAGTGGCTGCTCGTGTTTTGTGATCTTGGAGCTGCTGTAACTTTTAATCATCCACTGCTCATTATGCATATTTTTATCACTTACATCACCTTCTTACTTGTTTTAATCACCATTTATAACTAAAAATTATTGAAAAAATCATTTGGATTGCAAAACGTTTCATTCATATTAAAGTACTGTAAAATCTTTTTCAATTAAATTTTTGTTTATCATTAATTATCCTTTATTATCTAACTTAATTTCAAAGTTTTAGCTCTCGAACAAATTTTGCTCTGTGGTAAAATGTTTGGATACTGCTTCTTGTTCTACTGGTACTGCCGAACTCGACACTTCGCCTTCAGCTCAAAAACGTAATAGGGAAAGGAAGGGAAAGTCTGCGTTCTGTAACTACGTGTTCTCGCGGACAGAATTCGGTATTAGAAGGATCCTCAATTCTCCTTTACTTTAAGTTACTTTCTCCTTAGCGCATTCATCTTCGAGTAGTAAAAAATTAACTCTCTAAGCCTTTTGCACGTATTTTTCTGTTTCTCATATTCAGTTCAATAGCAGATAATTCATATTCATATATATAATTTCTTAAACTACCATAGATAAAATATTCTTAAGATTTCAGAGGCTTGATTAAACTCAATAAAGATTCAATTCTTCTCTTTAAAAGTAAGTATTTAAGAGTTTAAAGCAAGTCGATAAAAATGGCTAACCTCTCAGATGAGAACTTAGTTTTCTGCCTCAGTTTTTCCTAGCGGCTTATTTGAATATCGATACCGTTTAATGCAAAATTGCGTTAGATTGTTGATAAATTTAAATATGAAGTGCGAAATAAAATAAATTTACACAAAAAAATTGGGATGCTGCACTGCCGCAGCCTCTATGCACGAGCCGCCCCTGAAATAGAATGGAATGGTCTACGCAAATATGCCTTTTAAGCAGTTCTGCTTTAACTAGAGTCGATGTGCAGTCTTTACTCGGATTGCTTTCAAAATTTCTAGGTGATATCTAAAAGAAAGAAACAATCGTTTAGAAATTCTTGAAGAATAACAAGTTTATAACTGTAGCGGAATTCAACGGTAGTCTCTACTGATATGATATATTGAAATATTAGACAGATTAGATTATTATGAAATGTTAATATTCAAACAATCATAAATGATAAAATTTCAATAATGCTTTTTATTAATAATTTCAAAGCTGCTCACTTGATATAATTAATATTTAAATAATGAATGATTGAAAGTACAGTGAAGCCCAAAATAAATTTAAATTATTTTTCTATCCTTCGTCAAGCAAAGCCCAAAATATATGTTTAATTGTTTGACAACTCTAAGGTTCATTAAGATATTTCAATGTAATAAGTTGTTTGAATATTATTCTTAATATTCATATACATTTGTGGTTTCATTGTTTTAAATAATACGCATTCACGTTTATTTGAAGCAAATGATTTCAGTTTCCTCAAATATATTTCCGCCATAATCGATGCGAAACCTACAGTATTTAAATTCACACTACTTATATGCACTGCGGATACACCTTTCTAATGTGTTTTTTTAACAAAATTCCATTATCACATAATAAGATAATGCAGGCACTCCCAATGCAGACCTCGGTATTTTAAAAAGCATGAGTTTTGAAGGACTGTGTGTTAAGGCACAAGACTAATTTCGGAAATCCTTTCAGGTTTTATAGCTGTCAAATGTTTACAATGTACTGTGCAGCTTTTCTTGAAACTTTAATGATATAAATATTTCTTCACATACGAATTAACAAATGTATTTTATAAAATTTTGGAAATTCAGTTCTATCATATATTTTTAGCTCTACATGTTTTCTTATCTACCAAGCCATTTTCATAATTTCAGCTGCAGTGGATTCGCTTCTTAGAGAGTGAGTGTATTATGTCTGCTAAATACCGAAAATTCTCCATACGAATTCTATGCATTTTTCAGTACATAAATAAAAAAGTAAGAAAATCAAAGTTTGAAGAAATTATACATACATTTTATCTCGCAATGATTTGGAATTGAGGGACAAGGATACTTTTCTAGTTATTTTCAAGTTTCTTAGCTAAAATCTCAATTTTAAATTGCCATTTCATTCTATAAAGGAGCGTTTCAATGTTTCCACTTAAATTTCAAAATTACAATTAAGTCATCCATTTAAACCTGATAAATATTTCATAAGCGTACCGAACTCTGTGTCAAATCACCGTCGAAGAAATCACTAAAAGAATAGACTAAATTTAGAGAATTTTGCATCTCATGCACTTTAAAACATTTTTGTTTCAATCAAAGAAATTTGTTGTAAGTTTGAAAGAAGTCGATACGTTGTACGTTGATGGTATCATTTCGTCTAGTATTCAATGCTTACGAATCAGGATTACTTGACGCATTTATTTTCTGCAATTTTTTTCACTAGTACAAGAATGTTTTTGCGAAAATGATGCACTTCTTCGATTTTCAATAAAACATTTTAACATCGTATGTCGCTGGTATGGAAATACAATGTTTTTCGCCTCATGTTGTTGCAGATAGATGGTTTTGATTTGATATTCGACGAATATCTCCCCTGGTTCGGAATATGTTTTTTAATCCATTTTAATAAAAATTACCCTTTGAGACATATAGAAGACGGGATGCAGCAGTTTTTAATTCATCAGCTGTCTAATAAACTTTTAATCTTGTTATTGATTCAAAATTTTGAATCTTGAGACCTTGCTAGAAATCCTACTGCAAACTTTTCCGAACAAGCATCATATTACTTACGCATAAAAGCATAATTTATGAATCCCGCACTCCCAACGATTCCTTAAACTCGAAATTTGCGTATTTTGCTGCCCTTATTGCTGTTTTGCATAAAGATGCCTTCTTGCAATTTATTTGAGAGCTACCTATAATTAGTATCCAATCCTATGTATCCAAAGAAATATGAATGAAACTTCAGGAAATACACTATATTCTTTTCTTCCATTGTATTTACTGAATAACTTTACCAGAAAGTTAATTCGGTTTATGTTATGTCAGAAATGTTGTCGCAATTTTTATTTTTTAGAAACACAAAGCGCACCTTTTGGAACATCGTTTGTTAAACAAACATTTCCGATAAGAACATTTTATTGAGATACATGTGCCTTGAGTGCTGATTACCTGATCCTTCAGTAACTCCTTATACTAGTGCTACAGTAGTTGCTCTACGGTACTTTTAAACCATGGAATATTAGAATAATTTTAGAAACTAGTTTATAATGAATTGCTAGAACTTGCATAGCACAGGAACAATGCATTTATTTATTGAAAAAATTATCAATATTCCGGAAGAGTTTTTGCTACTGCATTCGCGATAAATTGCAACTGAATGATTTTGAATTATTGGTTACAGCCGCAGAAGTAGATATCCTTAATGATTAAGACGATGAATCATTTCCTTTCTGGACTTTTTTTCATTCTACATACCCTTTAATTCGAAAAGGATAATAAAAATAAAAGAAAGAAATATTCAAGTGATTTTATTTCAGTTAAAGAGAGGAGGAAATAAATATTTGCTGAGTAACGAAGAGTCTTTTAAAGCTTTATATTATTGTCGCCAATCTAATCTGATATTTATAAAAAATACGATTTTAATACAATTCTGCAAAGCAAATTTCTGACATCAGTAATTTTTAATCTCTGTCTCTTCGCTTCTTCGTGCGTTACTCTGAGCAGTTGGTAATGGGATATACATCATCGATACATCTTCCACTGGTATACGACTGGTTTAAAATCGTCGTTTTTGATGAAATGATGAAAAAATTTTTATGGCTTAATTTTGTAGCCTGTTTAATAAACTTTCTAAAACTGTCTCACATTTTACTCTACGTGAATTACAAATGGAATTACAGCTGTTTTATTACCGAACTGTAAGCATTGTTTTAAGTTGCATGAAAACTTTAAATGCGTTTTCTGAGAAATGATATTTCTAAGGAAAAGTGTCGATCGTAACAATGATTTCTCAAAACGTTATTCAGGTATTGATATGAAATTTTTTGAGATTGTTTTCTGTAATATGCTTGATGTTTTCCTCTAAAAACTAATGTCAATTTTAAAATCAGGTAATATTTTTAAGTGTTTAAATATAAACGAGAAGCATTTTTTATGAAAAATTACCAGTTTAGTAGCTGCGTTCAGCTATATCTCAAAACTATTTTGAAGTACAAGAAATATTTTAGAGCATAACGCAGATAACTGTCATAAAAATGTACTCCTACAAGGATTTATGTACATTTAGCGAATGATTTTATCTATGGTTGTTACCGTAAGGCAAATATTTTATTCATTTTTCTTCAAATTTCTCAGTTTTTTTTAAAAATATTATTTTGAAAGCTTAATTTTACAATATTTTCATAGTTTTAAAACATATGCTGTTGAAAAATAACATTAAAAATATATATAAGTTATTTTTCAACAAAATGTCTCGGAACACAGTAGGATACCTTAAAATATATCACCACCAGCCATACAGTCTAAATTTCATTGACTTATTAGATGAATTTAAAGTTATTGTACTTCATAATGTTAAAAAAACAATAAAAAAGATGACCGAGAAGAAAATAGAGCCCATACACTTTTTTCAGGCAATCAAGTATAAAGTGCAATCCCACTAAAGAATGCCTTATAAAGGAGAGTATATTTGTTAAAAATTTAGGATCGATATATGTATTATTTTACGAAAAATTCAGCTTTTTCGAGAAATAAACGACAGTATCGTCGGAAAATGCACGTAAGTACTTATTTACAAATGCCATAAGTATCAAAAATCCGAAAATGAAAAAAAAATATTTTAAAGGTTTTGTTCTACAGTTTTAAATTATATTTATGTAATGGTTTTCAGAAAACCAAAAATATTATTTGAAATGAGTTAAAAATTAGGTTTGGAGTTAAACCTTTACATACAAAGAGAATAAATGCCGAATGGGCGAATAAAAACAAGACCACCTTTCGCCGGCCAATAAACAACTGTCTATTTGTATATGTAATAAAAGCGTTTAGAGAGAGAAAAAGACCTGGAAATAACAATTCCGCTAATATGTGGACGGTATATGAAATTATCATGTTTCGTATACATAAGGTGCTCCAACTGGGGCACCTTTTTAACGAATGATTAAGAAATATCGTAGTCAATATGAATGCTCTCTTCAATATATCCTTAAAAAGCATTCTCATTGGTGTTCTGAGTGGTACGACAAGGGAATAATTTCGGAAACTGGTTCTGCCCTGCGATTTTTAACACTTTTCAATCTATTAAGACTAACACATTATATTTAAAAAAAGATACCAATGTTTTTGGACAGGATTTTCGTTCTAAACTAGTACTTTAGCGTATGAATGCCAGTGTTTCGATTTGATATCGTTAATACAATTTCACAATTTTTTTTTGTAAATTTTATCTTACGTAATGCTGAATAAGTGTAATTCTCCTTCATCCAATCCACTCTTTAAAACCTAGTGTTTTCCTCTCTTCTTCTCTTCTCTTGAAATAGTAAATTAAATTCTCTGAGACTCATAGAATCTTCATTATATTTTCATGAGGAGTCCGGTTTTGAAGGACTAAAAAAAGGTTATATAGAGAGAGAAAATTAATACAATTAAATAAATACTTTTTTTTCATTAAAGGTTGGTTTCTGCTCTTTAAAACTCATTATGTTAATGCGTATATATTTACCTTCCTTCTTCTACATACATGACACTGTGAAATGTCATTAATAACAACTTATTGAATTTTGATGTGGCAACCATAAAAAATATATGTGAGGCTGAAAATAATTATTAATTAGCTGAGTGTAAGAGCTCCAAAACAATTGATGGGAATAACTAGAATCAGATCTTCTAGACTATCGAACTGAAAATATAAATTTTTTAAGATATTAATTATAGAGCTAGTATGTTTTAACTCTCAAAAAAATTGATTTTTTGTATATATTGGAATTCATTTCTAAAGACCTTTACAAAAATATAGTATAAATCTCTTTGTCGAATCTATATTAGAAGTGGTTAAAAACAAACTTTCCAAAATGTGTAAACAGACCTTTAAATGACGTGCCATGCCTGTTTTCTTTGGATAGATGAAAATGTAAAATGGAATCTTTAACATAATTCCCAATTAAGGTTTCCTAAGTTTTATTTATTACTTGATTGGTATATGACAAAAGCTTAATTGCAATCTGTTTTTTAATCAGTTTTGTTAACATTTTTTAACGTCTTCGTTTCTAAAATCAATGAAGTTTTCAAAACATCGCCCTTCCTGAAACCACTGAGTCTAAAGTTGTAATCTATCGTTTTTTGTGCTTTTTCACTAGCTAATAATTTTTATATTTCTTCCATCTATTTATTAAAATATACTGCGCCTCATCTGCCCTCAGAATTTTAAAAAAAATAAAACAAAGCTAAGAATTATAAACCTCCATGGCCCAAATCAACATCTGCAAATTGCCATATCTCTTTGGTGTGTAAATAGGATGCTGCATGTGCCTTTTAATGAGGGAAATCTGTATAAAGCAAGTTCTAAAAATTTAGGACATGAATCTGAGAATATACCCTCAGGAACCAGGGACAAGCCTTTGATACAAAAGATTTACACTGCATGAACTTCAAATGCGTCATTCTTGAAACCATAAATTTTTTCCCAAACCGTGTGCTGTTATATATCACTGAAATTTTATCACATTCTTCCATACATATAAATTGCATATCATTTTTTTTTAATCCTTTCCTTTCTCATCTTATTCACACGCCTATTCTCCTTCATTAATTATTAGAGATATTATTGATTTTAACTAGTGATATAACCCTGATATTGAATGTTTGATAATTAATTTAATATTTTCTATCTACCACAATACAAGTTTGAATTCTTTTATACAGCCTGAGTATTATTTTATCTTTGACACTGGAGCAAACGGCGATTACTTTCATAGTTTTAAAAAATCTTGTAACTGAATGTCACGGCGATTCTTTCCAAAAATTGTCGCCTTGGAAAGAGCCGCTGATTGGATAAGAAAATATTTTGAACTGCGAGTATCTTTTCCGCATCATGAGCAATGATTCCTGAAATTTTACCACCTAATTATATATCTTAAAGAGCACATATAATCGAGCAAAAGCTGCATATCTCCAAAAATGAGCTCTGCATTAAAATCGCAAGTTGCAACGGTATAAATTTTGAAAATCTAATCGGTGAGTAATTCTAGCAAATCTTTAAAAGCCGTATCTACTAATTTTATTAGAGTAGAAATGTCTACTTTAAACTGTATAAAAAAAATCTTAAAACTGTATATGGTAGACAAGCTAGAAAATGCAGCACACCATTCAAAGCACATAGGTATGGAGGCTGCTGCAGCACGTTTTATATGAAATGAGATATATCCTGTAATTTTATAGGAAGGAGGAATGGCAAGTGATGAAAATGGTGAAAGAGCCTAAATCTACTGGTGCTGGAAAAGCACTGGGTTTAACCAAACAAAGGCCAGA
>BGPR01039816.1:0-14169 GCA_013235015.1 Araneus ventricosus
CTGGTGATGTTCTAGAATAGAGAGTTCTGAGCATCTGATGACTGAGTTGCAAGAATGAATAAAACTGTATACGGAAAGTAGCAGATTGCAGGAGCCTTTCCTATCCTCAAGTTAAGGCCCTCGGGCAGGCCGTGAACAAAATTCTAAAGAAGTAAAAAAATGACTAAAATATTTATTAATACAGTATAAATAAAAAATGAGAGTTTGGAAACGAGAGATTAAATTCCTCGACTGAGAAATTGCCACACCGTGAAGGAAAAAAAAAGAGAAAAGCGAAGAAAACTTATGAAGAGGATATGCAGAAAGATAAGAAGGAAAAATGCTCATTCTACTGCAAATATGGTCTTACATAAATTTGTTGGGAATTAAGAAACATTAGAATATAAACAAGGGTAGAGAAAATGGTGTGAAGTGCATGAAATTGACTATCCAAAATCTCTCCGCCTCAAAAAAAAATCATTAAAAAAGCTGAATTGAAGCCATCCATGATTAAATTAAGAATGAAAAGTGAACTAGTCTACTAAAAGTGTTGACAAGAAAATGGGAGTTGAGATTTTAAAACAAACAAAAAAAATGCAGGAAAAAATATTAGTTTTGTAATTGAAAGTACCAATAATGGGAGAGATGAGGGGAATTCTGAGAGAAAACCACCCACTGAAGTATCTCAAAATGACACTCTCCTTAATACACAAACTAAATACATAAACATAATAGACTCAATGCACTCTTGAATAACCGTCCCTCGTCAATTGTATGCATACAAAACATAACATCATGCATAGAAAACATAAGTCACCTGTAATAAACCCATACATTCTGAACTATATATATAAACACAAAATCCAAATACTAATAAAACTCACAAGAATGACCATCCAAGAAAAGCGTTTTCTGACACTGCATTAAAAAAAAAATCAACAAACTGTCAAATGAGAAACCAACAGTTCGCTAAGAAAAGGGTGATGCACGCTGTCTCAATCTATGAAAGACGGCATTACAATCAAGGCAAAATGAAAAAATAAAAAATAAAGGTTCTAAAAAATCATCAACCCCAAAAAGGAGCTTAAGATTTACATTCGCATTCTAAGAGAAAAGAAAACAGAGGAGCAATTATTGTTAGCAATGAAACTTGTAACTAATTTATGCAATGAATAAAAAATGAAGAAAAGCTGCCCAGAGACAGAAAGACACATACAAATAGGAAAACACAAAGTGTAGTAATCACGAAAACAAAGAATGGGGAGAGAAGAGGAACCAATGAAACGTTAAAACTTTGAGATTTCAAAATCGCAAACAAGGAAGAAAAAAATCCCTGTCTTCCATTCACCCGAATTGAGATCGAACCTTTGCCTCATGGAAAGTTAGCGAGATCGATGACAATGAAAGAGAGATCGTAATAGGCATGGGTCAAATTGATATGCATCCTATCAACGGCTCTGCAACGTCTTTCACTTTCGACATCTTTACCAGACTTTTTCTTCCTATATTTTGTCCCCTGATTTACAAAGGGACTGCGTTTCTGAGGCGTCACAGAAACTGGGAGAGCTCTGATTTCCTGATGTCAACATGTGAACTGTTGGACGAAGAGGAACAGTTAAGAGAGACGTGAGAGTGGAGGAGAAAACGTAGAAGAAAAAAAGGAGGAAAGACAAACCTTTACCTCTTACTGGAGAGGGATAATTGCACTGGAAGTGTAGCAGATGAAGAGGTGCGATCTGTTGGGAGGCGCTAAGGTATTTGCAAACCAAAGAATCGGAGAGAGAAGGATCTGGGAGAAGTTACACTAGAAAGGAACCATACATGACCAGTTTCATAAAAAAAAGAAGAAAATAGAGAATCAAAGAGAAATACTACCAAAAGAGCACTGAAATTACAAAACACAGAACAAAAAAAAAAGGAGAACATTTAGATAGAGAGGGGCAAAAGCAGCTGAGTATTATGAAAGAGCTGCGCGCTTATTAAGAGTGCAGAGAAAATAATTAAAAGAAAGGAACATTTCGGGTAGAAACAGAATTTTAAAGTCCCTGCAGAATGCGAGGTCACTGCAAAAGCCAGCATGGGTCAAGAATACCCCTGGCGGTTTTCTTTTAGTTGCCAGCTTTAACCAGTTCGATTTCACTGACGGTCATTTTTTGCTGAAGATAGAAGAAATCTCTAGAGCCAAATGGAATACTAACCCACTGTGAGGGAATCAATTTACGTGCACTACAGTGTTCATACTGATAATTCATGCAGAGAGAAACCGTGAAGCATCCATAGTATTTACGACACATCGTGACAACCGATGATGCTTTAAGCTGCAGTGGAAGTGGTCTCACAGATGCCTGCAAGCAGGGAGAGGGAACGAAACTCAATGCTACCCATCAAGAATCCGGCAGAACTCGGCTACAATTTTCTTGCGATGACTAAGTTTGCCACAAATTTGTCACATGGGATCGTCAAGCTTACAGCAATTGTCAATATATCGGAAGTGAAGCTGTCGAAGCTTCAGCTTCATGAAAGTAACTTGCAAGCAGCTGCAAGTTCAAACTTCACGCAAATTATTGTAAAATTATAGAAAAATAAGAGAACACAACCCGGGATGGAACTACACCTCCTGACATCGGAACGTGAGATTCCACGGAGCCACAGCTGAACTCCCTGAGAGGAGAAGATAGGTTTCGCCAAAACATCCGTCGATTCGATTCGTATACGATTTATTTAGTTAACTATTTCTGGATTTATTTTTGATTGAGAAAATAATATGATGAAGTCAAAGAGAGAACGATTTTCCTATAACTGTCATGTTTAAGAATACAATATGAAATGAGTTCAAAAGTAATTACTAAATTGGGATAAAGCCTGTCTAGCATTATTTTCTCAACAAACACTGACTGTTTTGATTTTATTAGTTTATAAACGTTAAAATTTCTAAATATTAAGAAAAGTATGACTAATTTTCTTTAAGAGGAGAGTGATATATATTTAGGTGAAAAAGATTGGAAATACCAAAAATCTCTTTATAAAAAAAGTTATTTTTTTTCGTACAAATATACAGATTTATTGAATTCAAATAAAAAAAGAATTAGGTCTAGGAGATGCTTGCACCGGATGTTTAAAACAGAGACAAAGATAAATATCTCTTTGAAGTCCATTTTTGCAGGAAGTCTTGTTCTTGAAAATTCAGTAAAGTCTGATTTTCAAAGGAGGTGGCGCTTGATGCTCAGATCGAACTGGCTAAGTCCTGATCTGTGCTTGACGCGCAATTTTGCCGTATGACAACCGCAAAATCACTTTGCTTTGCAAACTACAAAGCTATATGGGACTGACCGCTGCAAGGTTCTTAAATGACATACAAACAAAATTAATTGATAGCACATCTGGATTACAGATAATTCTTTTAATATTACATTTTCTTTACGTTGATATTTAAATGTAATGTGTAGTCAAACTCATTTCCTCAAAAATAACCTAAAAAAAATATAAATGATAGAGACTAATCCTATTCTTATGAACAATCAACAATTCAATCTATGTCCTTCTTCATGCATAGCTAAATCTTTCTCCTCTAATCGCGTATTAGTCCTGTCAGCTAAAAATTATTTTTCTCTATCAAAATATATGCCCCAATTTAATTTCCGTCAGAATTGCTCTATGTCTGCTCTTGGCCAATTATTTTCAAAGTGTGATTTTCTTTCACTTCTCTTACACATGAAATTACCGAAAATTTACTAATAGATCTGATTATCTTCTAATAGTAATTCTGTCTCCATGTTTTATCGTTCAACAAACTGTGTTGTCTAACCTGAACTTTTCCAATTATTTTGCAAAAAAGTTTTATTCGTATATCTTTTTCTTCGACGATAATTGAAAAAGAAGCTTTCTTATTAATACTCTATTTTTAGGAGTGATGAACAGCTTGAATTTTATCATCGTTTTCTATATTCAATAAAAGAATTTATTCCAACGAAGAGGAACTAGACGATTTATTTAACATGCATTTTCTGAAACAATATTCAATAATTGGCTCAGCCCTGAGTGACTAGTATACAGACATTTCTTGATAAATGTTTGAGTCCCTCAAATTCTTTCATAGATGTTCCAGCACTAGACAATAACATTTTGATAATAACATCAAAATATAGTTGATTGAAATTCTAAAAGACAATCCCATTATGCCTGATATATAGAGATAGAAATAAATCTTCTGCATGCACATATACGAGGACTTTCTATGTTATTATTTTCCAATCTTGTTCTTAGAATTCTTCTAAGTGCTTTGTCATACTACATTTGCTTCTGTATAGAAGATATTTTTGACGTTTTTAAAAACAATCGTCAATACGAAACATTTATTACTTCGCGTGCAAGGGTCATTGAATAAAATTATTTTATCAACAGTCATGTTAAACCTTAGCTATTATAAAAGCGGTCAACAGCATTTTGAAAAACTGAAAATGTTCATTCAGTGAAATTAATCTAAGAATTCAAATTATATTTGCATTTCATATGCTTGATATAAAATTTTAGGTGTTAAAGGTGATAGAAAGGTTATATTTCAAGAGTATAGTGGTTAATTAATAAATTCTCAAATATCAAATACCAGACAAAAAAGTTATTTTAAGAGAATAATTCACCATAAGTATAAGCAACAAATAGCTTCAAACGGATTTATTCCAAACTATTTATTAACGACTGTTAGCGTTATCATTACCGTAAGAAAAGAGTAAACTATATTAATTCAAGCTCGAGTCCAGCTCTCACCTATAATATCAGGTTCATTCGTCTCGAATTCTTATAAACTTTAGAGCACCACACCTACTAGTGTTAGGTGAATCAGGTTTATTCAAAAATACTAAGAAATAGTCGATTTATTTATTATTTCCAATGAACGATTAGAGAAGGAGACATTCTATACATCACTGACATGTGGAAAGTTCAAAAGTCTGTAGCATCCATTATAGCATGACAAACGCTCGAATCATGTGGAAGTCCATCATTTACGTTACACGAAGAAACCGCCTAAGTTATGAACTCGACTATTGAGCCATTTGAATGCAAATTTGAAGAGCAGGCAGCATAGGTGGGAATACACGTCGCTGTGTACTTTTAGGTAAAAGGCCGAGCATGTAAGACTGCCGAGTCCTGAACGCTGTTCCGCAAACGCACTATCGAAAGCGCTGGTCTTAATTTTGTTGATAAAGTCTAGAAATGCGTGAACCGTGATTTTTTTTTTTTGAAAACTTGAAAAAAACCGTCAGACGTAGATGCCGACGATGGCAAGGTATTCAACTGCTTATTTATTTTCAACCGCAATTCTAAACTTAAAATTTTGATTGCGGCTTGTTCTGTTATCCCTGCTTCTTCTGCAAACTTAAGTAAGCGTGTGCCAGATGCAAACTTTATTCTATATGCTGCTGAGTAGGGGCAGCGTACTGTAGGATTGCACAAAACCAAATAATAGAGAGTTGGTTTGTAAAGCTTCCATCCCAGGCAACGGTTTTTCAAGCCGAGTTATTGGCCCTTAGTAAGGCTGTGGAACTAGCAAAGACCATGGTAAATCAAACACCAATTATAATCTTTACGGAAAACAGGACGGCAATTCAGGCGTCCTCTAATCCGAAGTCAAAAAACCACATAGCCAGACAAATTTTCCTTTCGCTCCTCAGTAGCCCAAACATAAAGCTAAATTGGATAAAAGCCCATTCGGGTTACTTCGGTAATGAATCAGCTGATCTCCAGGCTAAATCTGCAGCAGATTCAGAAACCACAAATATCCATCAAATAAAATTTTCTAAAGCTTTTTTAAAAACACATCTAAAGAAGTTCCTGACTCAAGAGTGGCAGCGAACCTGGGAAGATGCAACCACAGGTCGACCAATCCACAATATCATCCCTAAAGTTTCGTTTGATCCTGTCTGCTGGACACGAGAAGAAATCCTCTCTTTTACGCAACACGGACCTTTCCCTTCATACTTCAACCGTTTCAAAATTCTTCCTTCCCCCAATTGTAGCTGTGGCCAAGTTGGTACACCGTTGCACTATGCAACGGAGTGTATTCTCACATCCTCATGGCACATCAAAAAGCCAGCAGAAAATCTTCAAAAAATTTGGTTTCGCAGGGTTGCGGCCAATAAAAATTCAAGATTGCTTATAAGGAAAATAGTACAACACATAAACAATAACAGGGCCCTCTTCAGACCAGATTAAACCTTGTCTGTTTGTTTTTTTTTGCAGTTTTGTCGTGTTTTGTTTTTTAACCTAACAGTGTGAATTTATTTTTCATTTCAGATAACGTTTCAGGAATCATATTCAGTGAATTGCCATTTTTGTATTTGCAATTGTGTATTAGTATCCTCATAGTAACATCTAAAAATTTCCACACATGGTCACAAGTTTTCCTTATTGTAATATGTGTTTTTCCATTGTGTATCAGTCGTTTCTTAATAATAGAGAAGTAGGTATATTCTTGTAATGAATTTCTTGAGTCCTCGTTTCAGTGAACAGTGCCGGTCATGTAGTAAAATAGTTAGTATGGGTGTATTTCTTGTAAACAATCACAAGGGTCTTCATTATGTTGACCTAGTATTGATTTTTAATCTAAAAGTGTGCATTAGTATTTTATTTCAGATATTGTTTGATGTACAATATTCAGTGCTTCAGCTTGTTGTATTTGCAATTGTGTGTCAGTATCCCACTCCTCAAGTAGCATTTAAAAATATCTACATATAGCCCCAGGTATTCCTTATTGTTCCCTGTGTTTCTGTGTTGTGTTTTTGTCGTTCTTAAATAATTGAAATGTAGGCATATTCTTGTTAAATTTTAAGAATCCTTGTCCCACATGAACAGTAATAGTAATGTAATCAAATAGAAAACATGAGTGTTTATTCTTGTAAATAATCAACAGGGATATAATAACATGCTAAACTCAATGAAACTCATTGATCCAAACTAGGTACCCAGTTTGTCTGTTAAGCCAAAAGTGTCAGGGTTTTTCCTATTAGAAAAGTATTGGCTGGTAACAAGGAATTGCATCTGCATCAGGTTAATTAATTTCTTCCAAATTGTAAAAGGTACTCAAATCATGAATAATTATTTATCCTAGTACTATATCAGTCATTGCCTTAATTCTTGGAGCACAATGTGTCTTTTAACTCTGAAGTACAGTTTGAGTGAATTTAAAAAGAAGAGTAAGGGTGCGTCCCTGTTTTAGAATTTCAGTTCTTAAATATTGTTTGTATCGGGTAGCATAAAACTTATTAATTGTTAGAATTTCGGCCTTATTACTTAGAACTGTGTATATAATCGGATGCATAAAGGGTGCAGTTAAGTCTTTTTCATGTTTTAAAATGTTTTTTTTTATGGTAAAAAGTATATTGTAATGGAAACACATCCAGTAACTCCAGGTTTGGGTAAAAAATTTAAACTAGATAAACATCGACTCTATTTCTATTCCTTATAAAGGAATTTTGTTATTTTAGATATTAGAACTATATTTCATGCTTTTGGAAAACATTGTATACAGTATTTGATTGGTTTGTTCTTTAGTAGTTTCAAACATGTTAGCATTGTCTTGTAACAAATGTAACATAAGTATAAACTTAGCATATCAAAAAATTCAAGGTTTGTAGTAACAATGGCCATTTTGTGTACGGTCAGTCTCACTATTTGTAAATATTTTGTATGGTTTGTTTACTGAATGAAGTTGTTCGGGGGGCGGTGTCTGGTATGGGGAGCCGTGGGCCCCGTGGGGGGAGTTGTTTGCCTATTCCGCCCTGCACCCAATCAAACTGGTGTAATAATCTAGGTTATAGGTACCGGGGGTGCAGGCGGCGTTACGTTATGTGATATGAACTTATGGAACTAAGCATTTAACCTTGGATCTCAGTATTCGACAATCATTTCCATGGACTTTCGTGATTTCAGATATCTCAAGACTAATTTTGGGTGGAGACATCTTGGAAAGATTCGAATTACTTATTGACATACAGAAAACGTAAACTTATTCATAGGTTGACGTCTCTTAAGGTGAACGTTAAAACATGTACCGGTTCGTCCATTGGGCTAACAACAATTGTGGCTGACGTCTCTTAAGGTGAACGTTAAAACATGTACCGGTTCGTCCATTCGGCTAATAACAATTGTGGCTGTCTCCCCATATAATCTTCTAGTTTTCGGGTTTCCCAGTATAACTAAACCCGATCTCAACTGTTTACCAGTAAATCATTCCACGAATCACTGCATTCTTACCACAGGCCCCCCCCCCCTCCAGTATACAGTAATCCAAGAAGTCTCTCGTTATTAGAGCAAGGCATTTTGCGTCCGTCTAAAAGTCCATGGGCTAGTCCAATTCATCTTGTTGAGGAAAAGGATGGCACTTGGCACGTGTATGGTGATTTCCAAATATTAAACCCAGTGACAGTTCTTAATAAATATCCTTTGCCTTACATCTAAGATATTTCCTTGGAATTAAATGGCAAAACGATTTTTTCTAAACTTGACTTGGTTGAAGCTTATAATCAGATGCCAGTCAATCCAACGGATATCGGAAAAATGGCTGTAACCACACCTATAGGACATTTGAATTCAAATGAATGCCTTTCGGTCTTAGGAACGCTGGTCAAATGTTTCAGCTTCCTATGGATATCTAGGCGACATACTCCTCGCCTCTGAAGATTTTTCGATACATACGCAAAACCTACGACAGCTTTTCCAGCAGCTCGATCAATATAACATTATTTTAAACGTTCAGAAATGTGGTTTTGGACAATCGAAATTGTCTTTTCTTGGGTATTTGTTTCGCAGGGAGAGTATCTCTCCCTTGCCGGATAGAGTTAAAGCTGTTACAGAATTTCCACTGCCCAACACCGTTTATGAGTTACGTCGATTCCTTGCAATGATTAACTTTTATCACCGTTTCCTTCCACGAGCTGCGCACATACAAACTCCACTTTAAATCTCGGTCAAAAATAATAAGAAACGTGGTAAGACTCCAATAAATTGGACACAGGATACACTTTATCCCTCCGTAAGTCGCTCAGGGTACTAGTGTCCCCCATTAGTTTTCAAAACGCTGCGCTTTCAATTCCATTCATTGTTTAGAGATCAAACTTTCAGTACGATCCTCTAAATACTCAGGAACAATACTGCACAGTCATTCAATTTCAAAAGGTTAGTGCACGGGGGATAAGAGAACAAAAATACGCATGGGGGACAGGTGTACCACACGCGCCTAAACGAGTAATAGGAATTTGCTGTTGGTCGTTCTTCTTCTTTAGCTGGTTCTGTAATAATACTTACTTTCATAACGACTTATTATGCTTCCCGTTGGAAATTCTGGCACATTGCTTCGTTCAATGTATAATTTTTGAAAAATATTTATTGTATTTAAGTGAATTTAATTCTAAAAAAATAGTAGAACTAGAGATTAACAACGGATAATTGGCTTTTCAAGCTCCGAATTTGCCAAAACGCTTTTGACAGGGATCTAAACTAATTTATGTAGATGCAATTAATTTAAATATACGGTAATCTTTCAAAGAAGTTTTACCATATAAGAAACGAGAAGTAAAGTCGTGAATATTTGGCTACGTTTGTGTCATAATTATTCACCATGAACTTTTCAGTTTCATTTTACGACAGGTCAATCGACCTTGACGATAACCCCCCCCCCCCTCTGAAATTTTTGCATTTTGTTACATGACAAAAGCAGTTGATATTCTAGATCAGCTATGCCAGAGAAATAATGTCTCGAGAAATGCTTGTTATTGGATTATGGTTCTTTATTCCAATCTTTGAAACAAGTCTACTTTTAACGCTTTTGTAATTTTCAAACGATCGATAAGGATACGAAAAACGACCATCAAAAATTTCAGTTTAATATTTATTATTCTTCACATTTTATGCAGAGCTGCCTAATGCCCGTCTTCCGATGGAATTATAAGAACAGAAAATCTTATGTTAAGAATCAACGGTACAGGACCAAAAAGCAACGAAGTGAATGAGTAATAAAGGTAGATGCAAATATTGTGGAAGAAATTGTGACTAAAATAAACAAAAATACGGTAAAAAAGGCCATGATTGAGCCTATAGTAAGCATTTATAAGAAGTATATGTAAAATGTTGTGATTTTTCATAGTGTTTTTATAATCTCTATAAAAATATTCAAAATAGTCATCTAAAAATACTTTTTCTCTTTTTTGAATTTCTTATATGTTTATTCTTTAATTTGCAGCTGATATATCTTTCATGAAAGGAAACAATTTGTAGAAAAAAGGAAATAAAATGGGCAGCATATGTACCAAGCGCGCCTAATTTCGTAACAAAATTTCGCGTGCCTAACGGAGGGTTTTTCATTCGAAGTTTGTAAAACAGCTAGATATGCTGCTTTGTTAGCACATCCTAAAAACGATTCGAGAATGTCTCTTATGATTGCATAAGCTTTTGCTATAGGTACTGTTTTACGACAACACGTCGATAACAAGCCAGTGCCATTCGAATTTTTTTCTCGTAAGTTAACTTCTACTGAAAATTTATACTGTCTATGATCGGGAGTTACTTGCAATATATTGCGCTGTTTGCCATTTTCTGGAAGGCAGACAATTCACAATCTATTGTAATTACAAACCACTTGCGTTTGCTTTCTGTCAAAAAACAGATAAATTCTCTCCTCGTCAATCTAGACAATCGGAATTTTTGGCCCAATTTTCGACCGGTATACGGCACGTTTGTGGTAATTTTAATCCTGCAGCATATGCATTCTCTTGTATTGATGAGATTCATTTACCAGTTAAAATTGATTTTGACATTAAGGCTAAGGATCAGGATTTCGATAATAGTCTCGAGTCTTTTAATGAGAACTCGTTCAGGATTGAAACTTAAGTCTATTAAACTTTCATCAGGAGCAAAGTTAATGTGTATTGTCTCCACTGGCATTATACGTCCGTATGTTCCAGAAACTTTTAGGAAGATTGTTTACGAGAGTATTCATTCTCTTTCACATCCTGGTGGTAAAGCCATGGTCAAATTAAATATGGACAGGTTTATCTGGCCTACCTTACAGAAGGACTGCATTCAGTTTTAAAAGAACTGCAATACTTGCCAGGCCAATAAAATATCAAGATATTCCGAGTATCCTGTGGGACAGTTTCCCCTGGTTTTAGCACGTTTCAAAAATATCAATCTAGACATAATAGGCCCATTGCCACCATCTGATGGTCATCATTACTGCCTCACATGTGTCGATAGATATTCTAGTTGGCCTCAATATTCCCGATGTCAGACATGAGAGCTTAAACTTGTGTTGAAACATTTATTAATGGTTGGATTTCAAGATTCAGCGTCCCCGAGGTAGTCACAACATACCGAGGAGCGCAGTTTGAATCGGAACTTTTTCAGGCATTTACCAAATTTTTAGGTTCACAGATGATCCGATCCACAAGCTATCATTTGGCTTTAAATGGCTTGATAGAAAGGTTTCATAGACAATTAAAGAATGCTGTCAAATGCCATTGCCTTTCCACTCCATGAAGGTCCTTTGGCTATGCTGGGTATCCGTGAAGTCTAAAGGAAGACTTGGGTGTTTCCTCTGCTGAATTGTTTTTCAGCGAGACTTTGCGTCTTCCTGGATAATTCTTCCGGGCATCAAAGTCTACCCCTATTATTCCTGGGTTTCTCCGACAGTTCAAAAACCACGTTCAGTGTCTTCAACCTGCTTCCAACCACGGGAAAAATAAAGTGTTCATTCACAAGGATCTTCCTACCGCAATCCACTTGTTTGTCCGGCAAGGCACTGTACGTCGACCGCTTGAGCAATCCTATGATGGACAATACAGAGTTCTAACGAGGAGAGATAAGTTATTCACTCTTGTGTGCGGATGTGCGTGGTCAAAAGCGAACGGTATCAATGGATAGATTCAAGCCAGCCTACATATTAATCGATACTATGCAACCTGAAGATGTTCCGTCCCATACGCCTCCGCCGTAAGTAACACAATCTGGACGCACTGTCCGGTTTCGTCTTGATCCTACGGTCGTATCATAGCCGACCTTCTGTTTAGAGGGGAGTACTGTGGCGATTATCACGTTCTAACTTGCTGTGCTATTAAATTCGGGTTAAGTAACGCTGCAACTGATTTGTAAATAATACAACTTATTTTTCTTGAGTTTTCTAAAGATGTTGTTATTTGCTGTGATTTATTAATGTTCGTTGGTCTTTGTTTAGTGTTAAGTGTTTACTTAATAATAATCTCCTTTACAAGATAGATCTTGCGACTTAACATATTACATATCAGCTACAGAAATGAGGTTTAGCACCGTTCTGCACGCAGATAAAATCATCCCGATCTTCTTGAATTTGTGGAAGCAACCAGTGTTGGAGTATGTCCAATTGCACCAGGATTATCCGAATGAATGAAATAAAACTTTGAACTTTCCTCTATCCAGTGATTTATCGTATTTCCTCCATCAATTTTCGTTTATTAGAAACAAATATTCTAAATCTGCTCCTTCTTTTTGAAAAACCCTGAATTACTCCTTATTATATCCACCAATAAAATCTGGATTCGCCGTGATATATAGTTATAAGATATTTGAAGTATCTAAATTGCTCGATAATGATCAAGACAATTAAACTGATGATCGTTTTTAGGATAATCTACTTTGAAGCGAACAGTGAGTAATTACGTAACCTTTATGGATTTTGTGTTTGTCGGGACTTTATTATGAGGAGAAGACACTCAGAAATTTAATGCGGTTGACTACCATGTGGAAATAAAGGGGTCAGATAAACGAGAATCATCAAGAAAGGGTGATAATCGATTGGAGAAAAGGACGGCGGAAACCTCATTGGGCTTGTCGGTAAATACGAGTCGATAATGAAATATTATTCCTCGTTTCGCACAAATTTATTATTTACTGCTGCGATACCTCTGTATATATTTTTGGTACAGATGTATTGCTTATAGAATTGTCCGCAATTATATCAATGGTTTTTAAATGAAATAAAGAAATTTAGAAAATTTAATTTCTTTTGATGCAAATTAATCTGAACAATTTTATTTCTATTTAACAGTATTTTTCAACTCTGCATGAATTTACCGCATAAATTTTATGGAAAATATGCACTGGAATACATCAGCATCGGAATAAACAAAGGCAATAAATGATGGACAGAAATATTTTGTTTCCATCAGCCGTTTTAATATCAGATTTATATCATACATACCAGATGCATAACGTAAATGTTGGTCTTTGTTTAAATAGTGTCAGCATATCCAACTCAAATTCTCAAATATATCCTTTCCAACTTAATCGCCACCAGAAGCCAAATTCGCCAAGTAAACCCTAAAGGACTTCGTATTGGTAAAAACCTAAGATTTATTTGTCAGGTGTCTGCTTATTTTCTAAACTCGAACCAACTAGTGGACAGTATCTTATATGATTCTATCAGATTGACCAGTGGCCAACTTTCAGCTTAATTGGAAAAAATAAAGCAATTTGCCGAAAATTTATTACTTGGGATTGCCAATTTAGGCAGGAAAACTATGGTCAGTCTGTTGTAAAAAGCTAACGAGAGGTCTACTTAACGGCAAAGGATAGTCGTCGAAACCCCATCTCCAGAGGGTTCCAGGGACAAACTGATAAGGCTCTAACAGGAAAATCACATGGGAGAGAAATTCGGACCCGCGTTTGTCCTTCACTTAGGTGGTCTTAGATTTTCGACACAGCTGCAAATTCTACCTACACGTGCAAGACTGAAAAGGAAAAAGGGAAAATTGAAACTTTCGTTATGCAAGGGAAAGATTCCAAAATGAGTTTTCCAGATTTAGGACCGTAAACCAAGTAACAAAAAAACTTACAATTTGGAAGGAAAGAAGAATTTTAAATACACAGACTCTAATTGATAGAGAATAACATTCGGATATTCATTTAGAAAAGAGTACCACGCATAAAGTCAGCTGACAAATTATTCTTTTTCCGAACAATTTAAATCAACTCATCTAATTTTAAGATGCATCAAAATTAAATAATTACAAATAAACAATTATTAATACTATAATTCAAGCGACAATTATAATAACGTTCCAAGATAAAAGTAGAACTCTGGGTTTAGTGGCCTTATTCCACATGTAGATGGCATAACATGGTTTATTTTATTGGCACAAGGTCCAATTTAGGACAAGCTACGCC